>VCCN01003764.1:2232581-2247586 GCA_006491835.1 Architeuthis dux | reverse complement strand
TGGGAGTGATATAACAATATTGGCAGTGCTTACTGCCACTTGATCCCACTAACAATAAAGGTTTTGTGCGTGTGCGCTTCACGCCGTAATGGTGTGAGCAGGTCAAGTGGGGATTGACCTCCAAGAAAGATAACAGTTATGCTAGCTGTGGGAACATTCCTAAGGCCGTCAGAATTCCTTGGGAAAAGCTTTAGGCAAAAAAGTATTCCAAAAGTTTTCATTGGTCATTGTTTTGACTCGTGGGGGGGCGTTTGGGTCCCTGGCTGTTCTCAATGAGTAGTGTTTTTTGTCAGTTTCCTTTGAGGAGTCAAACAGTTCAGTTGGTGTTTGCCCGGCTGGCTTATGGCTGGTCATAAGGTGAGAGAGAGAGAAGGAGACAGAGAAAGAAAGAGTGACAGTTATGCAGTCAGACGCAGGCAGAGAGAAAGAAAAAAAAAGACGGACTGTTAGAGAAGGTGAAAGCTAAGAAGATGTATGCCCTAGCAGCAGTTAGGAACTGAGCTTTTATAATTAATTACAATCTCTTGTCACATCCTCAAAGTGCAGAGTCCCAGTGCTCTTAGAGAAACAGGAATGAAACCAATTGATTATGATTCCTAAATACGAGGACTTTTGTGGTGTTTTATTGGCATGATGAATATAATTCTCTCCTTCACAGCAAAGAATCAATAACCTGCTGAAATGCACAGAAGTTAATTTGTCTCTTTTCAAACTCTCTTCTCTATCCAATCTTTCGTCCGAATATTTCGGCATGAATTTTTGTCAGTGTTCAACAGTTCTGAATGCAACTTGCTTCACCTGAATCTAACTACGATGCTCTTGGAAGACACAACTCACTTGAAATATACAGCTGCAAGGCTACATTAAGAGCCAAGTATCCTTCACTAAGTTAGAGTTGCACACCTCTAAGATGCTTTCTCTCATAATTAACTCTCACTTGTGATAAAAAACAAACCTCTATACAAAAGGTAGCTGTGAATATTTCCTTTTATGGTGGCAGCTAACCTGGCAGCGTTAAAGTTGTGTGAAAGCAGACAAGATCACAGGCAAGAAGCCACATTAGGAACATTTGACCATAATGTTTCATTCTTTCACAAAGACATTGTTTTGCACAATTTATGAGTTTTTTGTGAGTTTTTGTTTTATTTATAATTTTGAAAGGCTTGGTTCCCAACAGTATTTTCAATGAACTGTTTGATCTTTTTGTGAGTGGCTCTGAGAAATAATATTGCAGAAAATAATATTGGGGTAAGATTAATGTGTTGGAAAGTACCAGGTCTAAAGCTCATGGCAAAATACTGATGGTTGAAATTTACTAATCCTGTCATGTACCTAATCCTAATTACTACTTGATGTAAAGTAAAGGTGAATCTTTCATGTAATACCTCTAGGTATAATGTAACTTTTATTCTTGAAGTATCAGATATAATCTTTCACCTGAGATTACTATATTTTGAAGTGGATTTCCATTATAATTTTTAGGTATGAACAAATGAACAAAAGTGAAAAAAAAAAAGTATGGTAGACAATGCAGTACACATATATTTGAATGGAAAAAATAAACAAGATTAAAATGCATGACAGCTGCGCCGTGCAAAAAAAGGCATGTTATCGCCTGCAGCTCCCATAATTTGAAATAGCAGTCAATTTACATAAACAAAAAACAGAATAAAATATATTAAAAATACAACAGTAAATATTTTGTCATCATTTCATTATATTTAATTATTCATCCTTGTTATAATATTTTTATATAAGTTTCAGTCGAACCAAGACATAGAAAGAATAAAAATATGCATTTCAGAAATTCATAAGATATCAGAATATAAATAAATAAATCGATAAAAATGATGAAAAATATTATTTTTAAATGATATTGAGTGAAATAATGGAATTAAAATGTTTTCTTTTATAACAGTAAACTATGAAATTTGTTTCTCACAGATCAAAAGCCTGAATGATACTTAATCGAATAAAATTAAAAAATTTTCAAAAAGAAAATTATTTTACTTAATTTTCCTGTTTTTTTTAATCCCAAAGTAAGAGTTCCGTTCCAGCAGTTCCTGGATATTATTCTAAAAATGGTAAGCATAATTAGTATCTCCAGGGATATATCTGTAAAAATCAATGAAAGCATCATTATATAAAATAGATAAATCATCAAACTAATAAAAGGTGGGGTAGGAATCTTATGAAAAAATATTGTTCTTCTCCGAAATTTGGAATGGAAAGTTTTTTTTTAAAATTCGCCCTTTAATAAATAAGTATTGAAAATTTTATTAAAATTGAATAATATGCTGGTTTTTAAAAATTTCTCACATGTCGATTTCACGCTGAAATTTTTGTCCATTTTGTTCATACCTAATAATTATCATCTCATTCTCTACATGAATTCTCTGTGAAAATGAGCATAGCCTTAATTATCACTTCTATTTCATTACCCATCTGCCAGCTGATTCATTCAACCACCTTCCTCACATATCTGCTATACAAGTTGATTTTTAAGTATGTTTATTCCCCTGGTTCATTAAAGATTGCTTTACAGCTCTTCCTATTGACACTGGAGAAATGACAATGATCTTTATTGACTGTCCAATGCAATTTATTGGTTGTTAGGCACAATATCTGTTCAGTAAATACAAAATTGTTGTTTTTAGTATAATCACTGCAAACCTGTAATTGATTAGAACATGGTGTGTGTAATTATTATATAACATGATTATCTGACTGATCACAGCATGTCCAAGCTTTTATCATATTATGTCACTTTAGAGTAAACCAATATCGACAATCACAGAAATGCAAATTTACCTCTGTAAGCAGCAGAACTAATGAAATTTCATCAGGCTAACTAAAATGCATCAGGATTAGTGATTTTAAATATATTTGGCAGAACCTTTGGATTCTAATTTCCAAAATGTTTCTGTAATGTTTTTAATCATCGCTACCAACAACACTGGTTTATTGCTGGGTTTAGGTTATTCATGTGTTCTGACATGTATATTTATCTATGTATCTATCTATGTATCCGGACTTTGCCCTAACCATTCATAGTAGAAACTTGAAATTTTGCACACACACTCACCTCAATGAGTAGGGAAATATTTTTTTTTTTAAATTCTCCCCTAAATAGGTTTTTAGAGGGGGGGTTCAATATGCAATGTAAGTTTATGCTGAATTCGTCACATTTTTGTGCCCGCTTGTTCTTTTTTGAACAGACTAACAAAACTTATTCATTGATCACCCCTTTTTCCAACTTTTTAATTGATCACCACCAACACATCATATATGGGTGGTGGTGATTCATAATTTCCCTTGGAATGCTAGTTTATAATGGAATTAAAATGTTTTCTTTTATAACAGTAAACTATGAAAATGAAAAACATTGAAAAATATTTTTGAAAAAAAGACGTTATAAATCTTAAAATTCTAAAACTTCAAAATCTAAAAAAAATCTTAAAAATTTAAAATTAACATTTTATGAACGTAGTTCCATCTTGTGTACTGGTTGGTATATGTCTTCTGATGTCCATATTATGGCTGTTTAGGCCATTTTCAACATCTTAACTGTTAGAACGTGAATATCTGGCAAGCATTTTGTTGGCATGAGCATTATTAAATTATTTTTGATTGGTCAAACATAATTTCAAATTGAACCAATCAAATTGAATCTCTTAAAGAAGCTTCAGTAGTCGTAATCTTTAACAAGACAGGAATTAGAATTAACTAGAAGTAAAAACTGACACTTTCATTTAATATGCCTTTCGCTCTTTCTCTTTCTGTTATTTTGGACCCTATTGGCTGGGGCCTAGAATACGCTGACTGCATCCCCTGCAGAGGGGTAAGACCTCCCGAAACAGGGGCCCAGCCCTGTTGGCTGGGGCCTAGAATGCGCTGACTACATCCCCTGCAGAGGGGTAGGACCTCCCCAACCAGGGGCCACCTTTTCTTTCACCAAAGTCACAAGACTCTAGTTAGAAAAAACAAAACCTTTCACCAAAGTCACAAGATTCTAGTTAAGGAAAAGTAACCTTTTACCATAGTCGCAAGACTCTATTTAAAAAAGATTTTAAACTGATTTCAGCATTAAATGATCCATCTAGGGTTGATATGCTGCTAAACAAACAAATCAATCAATCAGTCTGTGTTATTTGTAAAAATCTTTCCTTCTGCACAGCTTATCTTTTATTGGTTCTCCTTGCTGAATTTTGAAGTTTCAATTTGCTTCTCTTTTTTTTTCATGATTCTTGATGTTTATGATACTAAGTGTAGCTTAGTTCAGCAGAAGAGCAAATAGGCAAATATGTTGTGCCAACAGAGGGTCTGGCTGCCTGCCTTAAAAATCAGCATTTAAAATCATGGCTTACTACCTGGGTTCAAACACTGGCCACCAGTGGGAAATGTCCAACCACCTCAGCCACCAAGAAGTCCATCTAGTGAGTCTATCTTCTTAACATTTCTTTCTTCCTTTCAGAGGAAAGTAAATTTGTTGACAGAAGTGGCAGAGTTCATTTTAAGACTGTTGAAGGGGTGGCAGAGTTCATTTTAAGACTGTTGAAGGGGTGGCAGAGTTCATTTTAAGACTGTTGAAGGGGTGGCAGAGTTCATTTTAAGACTGTTGAAGGGGTGGCAGAGTTCAAGCTGAGAGTGTTGAAGGGGTGCCAGTACTTATGAGCAATATGTGGCAGAGTTTATGTTGGAACTGTTAAAGGGGTGGCACTATTTATGAGCAATATGGTAAGGACAGAATTTTTATTATTGAATGATTGGATTTATGGGATGGAATTTAATTATGAAAAAATGTTAAATTCTTAAATGATGGTGGTATGTGATTTTAGTTATTTGTTAACTTGTATGGATTCAATAGTTTGAATTCATTTTGTTAATCAGCTTGTTGGTATAGGACTTTTTTTTATCTATGAGTTTAAAAAAAATATTTTTGGTTAGTTGATCTGGTATAACTGTGGTTACCTGAATCAATCTTTCATAGGTTCTCTTAGTAGACACATACACCAGCTTATCCAAGATATTATTGTAATTATCAAGACTGTCACAAGCCTTTGGGCTATATATCTACATCAAGACTAGGACTATTATTATTAGAAAATCGTTTTCCATTTGGTCAGAAATTGCTTTTCTCTTGTCAAACTCCAGGACAAAGTCAGAGTTGACTTTACTTTCCTATGTAACAAGAACAAGAAAAAGCCTCACCAAAAATAGGGGAATAAACCAATATGTAAAATCCCCTTACCATGATTTGAACTCATGGCCTAGTGATTGCTAACCTGGTGTGTTATTATCTGCGCTAAACAGACAAGTCTTACATACCTCCAAAATTTATAGTAGAATTACACAAGGACGTAGAGGTAGGAGCAGAGTTTGACTCTGGAGCAGCCAGGCTTGTTCTCTGTTTTTGTCATTATAATCAGATTGTAAGTATTCCAGTTTAATGGAGGAAAAATAAAATTATTCTCAAATCTTTTTGAATCCTACCTAAAATCCCTGTGATCACCCAAAAGTAAAGATGGTGATTGAAACCAGGACCCGGAATATTTATTAAACATAAAGAAAAACTAGCATTCCAAGGAAAATTATGAATCACCGCCATCCATATATGCTGTATTGGGGGAGATCAATTAAAAATTGAGGCTGTGATCACTAAAAAAGTATGAATTTTCAAACAAAACAAAACATTTTCCCAACTCATTGAGGGGAGTGTGTGCGAAATTCTACTATGAACGGTTAGGGCTGGGCAAAGCCCGGATACATAGATACATATAAATGTGTGAACACATGAATAACCAAAACCTTTGGTAGCAGTGATTAATACTATACATTGCAAATTCACTGAAATTATTCATTATTTAGTACTGTAGCCATTGTTCTCGATCACCTCCTCAGGTTCCAACACAGTTCAGGAGTCATTTTGGTGACCCAAATGTTCATCAGTCTTCTTTGATGCTACCATCTACTTTGATTGCACAGCAACTTTCCACTTTATAATAGCTCATGTATTCTCAATAGGATTTAAATCTGGGCTGTTACTTGGTCTGTCCAAGACTTGAATGCAGTGGTTCCCCAGCCACTTCTTGACTTTTCTTGAGATGTATACCAGGGAACTGTCCTGCTGGAACATGGTGCACTCTCGAATTTCCATGAAGGTGAAGAGGTGGTTCTTGAATACTTTTATATACTGTTCCGGGTTCATCTTGGTATTCATGGGCAAGAAGTTAAGTCCAGCTCTGTTAGGTAGCTCAGTTAGGTAGTGTTTGAAAACGTTTTTCAATCACTGTAGTATAAGTTGAAGTTAATACAGTTTGTTGATAATGGGTTTTAGACTACACTCTTTTCTGCAAATACTATTAATGAAAACCACTCAGGTTTAAAAAGATAATGATTCTTTGATGGTGAGAGTCTCTGTTGTATTACAGTATAATATTTTGTGTTCTTTGTATGTACAACTTAGCAGATGATAAAGCTTTCTTTAAAGAGAATTTTCTTTGTTTCTTTATCTCAGTTTCTGTCCAAATAACTATGAAAGCAGAAAGACAAATTGCTTTCTAGATAACCAAAGCTTTCATGTAGTGGGTGGCCTTATCAATTTGTTTTGTTGGCTTATCATCCATTTTAGCATAGACCTGCTGCTAGAACCAATCTCAAAGATACAAGGAGATGCAAAAGTCACTCACATTCAAAATTATTAATCACCATTACCCACAACACTGGTTTATTGCTGGGTTTAGATTATTCGTGTGTTCTCACATTTATATTTATATCTATCATAGTAGAAACTTGAAATTTTGCACACACACTCCCCTCAATGAGTAGTGAAAATGGTTTTCATGTTTTTTTAGAGGGGGGTTCAATATGCAATGTAAGTTTATGCTAAATTGGTCACTAGTTTGTGTCCACTTGTTTTTTTGAAAATTCAAACTTTTTTAGTATTCACAGCCCAACAAAAGTCAAGAGAAGTAACTTATTCATTGATCACCCCTTTTTCCAACTATTTAATTGATCACCCTCAACATAGTATATATGGGTGGCAGTGATTCATAATTTCCTTTGGAATGCTGGTTCTAACATTTTTTGTGTAAAAAAAAAAGAAAAAAAAGGGGGTTATTATTAGATGCATCTTTTGCATAATGTTAGGGACATCTTAGATGTGCCTTGGAAGTGTACTCATCTCTCTATTACCTATGTAATCATAGGGTCATGGTGTTACATAAAACAATTGTACTGCACCATTATCATTTATTGACTATAAGGTTTCAACTTTCAACCCCAGTTTGCCCTCAGTGAAAAGGCCCGATCCAGGGATAGGGGTGCTCAGTTTGACCCCACCCTCTGATGTCCCTTTATTACCTATTGTTCAGGCGAGGTGTAAGAGCAAGGAACAACTACAGAATGGTAGAACAGGTATTGACTTCAAAACAGGATCAGCGCAGGAACAGGGAATGAAACTCCAAAACAGGAAAACAGTCAATTATGAGGTGCACGGGTTACCATACGCATCAGTCTCAATCAAAAGCCAAGCCATCCTATTCACGCATTTTCCCGACAACACTCAACTGCAGAACTGCCACTTGCCTCCTCTTTCATGTGCTTAAATAAGTTACAACTCATGCATATTTATTATTGTATGAATTTGCGTATGTGTTTCTTGGACGGCAAATAGCGGACACACACACAAAACACAAACGCAATCCCTTCGACCAGGTTAAGTGACTTTCAAATTAACAACACCTATGCAATCAGCCAACTGCAGTATGTCATTTACAAGCCTTAGGAAAATGGATTCCACATGAACTTACAGAAATGAATGTTGTTCTTTTCTTACTCAGCAGAAAAAAAAACTTTGAATAAGATATTCACTGGCAATGAAAATTGAATTTATACTGAGTATCCAAAACAAAGAAAATTGTAGCTAGATCTAGAATTCAACATTTCAACCTGAAATCTACTTGGTAATACATTCTTCTGTGTTTGGTGGGATTTAAAGGGAATTCTTTATTCCAAATTGCTGGAACCTGGACAAACTGTTACTGTTCAACTCTACAGTGAGCAATTGGTTCATTTGAATGACCCATTGGAACAGCAAAGATCTTTTTCTGGGCAAGGAAGCCAACCAGTGATTTTGCTGCATGACAACACCCATCCTGGTGTTGCAAATATGATGCAGCAAATAATCATTGAGCTGAGAAGGGAAGTTCTTCCACATCAGTAAGTGATTTTCCCAAAAGAAATGCTGGAAACTTTAGGAACACAACTTTAACCCTTTATAGGGCACACCTAAAAATATTTTAGATATTAAAACAATCTTTTTGTATATTAAACTGTTATACAAGATATTTTCAGTTGCAAGATTTCTGAAATTTCTTTGTTTATGGGGGCAAAACCCCCTCTGATGAAGTGATCATATATGGTGCCTCACCCAAAAAGTGACCAAAAATGGAAAATATAAAAAAATTAAAGTAGAAAGTTAAATAAAACATAGAATTAAAGAATAACATTCAATATAATGAATTGACAAAAAGAATAACACCTCCAGGTTGATTTTAAAATGTTATTGTGCGGGCCAAAAACAGGCTAATTTAATGGGGTGTGGTATGCCTCAAAACAGTTTCTGTCTATGTTCAAGCACAAGTATACTTTGCAAAGCTTGCAGACTGCATTGGTGTGGGTTATGTTGTCTTTGTGGCTACAATATTTGCACGTGGCTGACAGGTCCCCAGGTGATCATATATAGTCAAGGGTTAATGTTTATTCATTTACAACAAACAGCAAATACATTTTTTGGTTAATTGTCTTTTCATGAGTCCATGTATGTTTTGGCATCGCTTCAGACAGTAAAAGGTTACAGGAGTGCGAGCAAAGTAAAATCAAATAATGTCAGGGCATCTGGTCCTTCAAACCAGATGGTGTCTGAATGACCAGCAGAGTAAGAAAGTGTGAGAGAGAGAGAAGGAAAATTGTTACTTTTATAGACAAAGGGGTTAGAGGAAGTGATGTCACTGGGCACTATTTTTAGGGGCTAATGGAAGTGACATCAGCACTATTTTAGGGGTCTATATGGTGTAGTAATTTATACTAAAGAGAAGCTATCCATGCTTATTAATATAGGCAATCGCCACACATATTGTGAATTTCTTTTCATCACCACTTTGTTATATCAGTGCCTATGGTGGAGTTAAATCACAAGTATGTCATTGTTTGACAATATTTATATATCCGAAGGTTAAATCCATGTCATCAGCTCTTATGTTTTCCATTGTTGTTATTCTTTGGATGGTTTAATATAATTCCTTCTATGTTTTCCAAATAGGTTGTTTCTGTTTAATACTAAGACTTGTTATTGGTTCTCTGAGCAGTTTTACTTTGGTATGCTGAATTATTGAGTTTGTCACTCATTCTTAATACCAACTTAATCTCTATGTTACAGTTGTAAATTACTGCCTTACAAATCTTGCACTTTCTAATAGGATATATAGAGTGTATTATTCACATAGAACACGTTAGAAGGCAACTGTTAATCACCGCTACCCACAACAGACCGGTTTAAACATGCCAGATTATTCAGGTGTTCTGACATTTATATGTATCCGGACTTTGCCCAGCCCTAACTGTTCATAGTAGAAATTAAAAGTTTTGCACACACACTCCCCTTAATGAGTAGGGGAAATGTTTTTTTTTGTTTTTTGAAAATTCCCTCATTAATAGGTTTTTAGTGGGAGGTTTAATTTGAACTAGACCTAATTACAAGATATTTTTTCAGAAGTTTTCAGAAATCTTTTTGTTTATAGGGGCAAAACCTTCTCTGATGAAGTGATCATAATGATGCCTCACCCAAAAAGTGACCAAAAATGGAAAATATGTAGAAAGTTAAATAAAACATAGAATTAAAGAATAACTTTCAATATAATGAATAGATACAAAAAATTGATATTGACAAAAAAAATAACACCTGAGTTGATTTTAAAATGTTATTGTGCGGGCCAAAAACAGTCTATTATAATTGTGTGTGGTATGCCTCAAAACAGTTTCTGTCTTTGTTCAAGCACAAGTGTACTTTCCAAAGTTATCAGACCACATTGGGGCGGATTATGTTGTCTTTGTGGCTACAATATTTGCATGTGGCTGACAGGTCCTCAGGTGATCATATATAGTCACTTGCCCCATAAAGGGTTAAAATCATGTTTCATAAAAACAAATAAGCTGTCTGTAAGAAAACACTGCCTAATTGAGATAATTCAGTAGTAACTTATACAAATACATTTCATCAATTTTTCCTTATGGAGCATAGGGCCATTTCAGTTTAAGTAGCAAGTAGGTTTTAAGGGGTGGAGTTGATAGCTCCACACCCAAGAACTATCTTACAGGGCTAAAGGGTTTCAACTGTCTTGCTATTTACCCATATATGGGTGATGAAGTGAATCCATGCCTTTCTCAAGGACATTAGTTTGAAGTGCGTGAATGTAAGCAACCTTGGCCGGATTCTGTGCTACACCACTCCAAACCTCCAACTAATGTATTTCACATTTCTCTGTAGACTAATTCAAAATTAGCCTAAAATGTTTTAATCTTTTCTTTTTATTCTTATAAGCTCAGATTTATTACCACTTTATCTTGATTTGCTTTAAATAACTAATTGACAAAAATGGATTACTCTCTAGATTAGCAAATCAGAAAATGCAAAGTTATGTCCAAGCCATTTTCTGACCAATCAACACACAAATCATCAACTGAACAATAGACTTCTGACTGGTCAGTCGCCAAGAAGTCAGCAATTGAAGTGCTTTTGTCATAAAACCTGTCAGACCACTTGGGGGTTTAGTCAACAGGAGATTTAATATACAAACTTATCATTTGGTTGAATGCCTTTTCTAAAAAAGTACCAAATTTTTTTTCTTTAATAATATAGCTTATCCAACTTTCCGGAAATGACTGAAGTTTGTAAATTGTAAAATTAGTCTGGGAATAAAAATCTCCAATTTTGTGGCCTATTTATATGAATTTGTAACATAAATATATATGGTAGATGTGATTAGACAATGTAGAAAAGAAAGATTGAGAAAAGCGTGTTACATCTCAAACATATTTATTATCATGCGGATAAACCTATATGCATTTCGTCGCTGCGAGCGACTTCATCAGAAGAAATTTGAACACTGCAGAAAAATGTGCAACTATCCATGCTGGATAGTAGAAATGAAATGAAGGGTGTTTTTTATGACTAGGTGATCTGGTTTATTTGGTTGAAAGTTCCTTATGGGTCCCTGAGCTGGTGGTGTGTGGGTGTTTAGATTAAGTGGGTCTGTGTATGTGTATAAGCTATAAAGTGGGTGAGAGTAAAGGGCAGGGTGTTTAGATTAGGTGGTTCCTTGTGTAGGCTGTTAAGTGGGTGAGGGGTGGTTGGTGTGTTTTATGTTTCCTGGAAGTTCTGTCCAGATAAGTATGAGTGCTGAAATGGGTCTATGAGGTCAAAATTCTTCTGATGAAGTCGCTCGAAGCGATAAATGCATAAAGGTTTATCTTCATGATAATAAATATGTTTGAGACGTAATGTGCTTTTCTCAATCTTTGTTTTCCACATTGTCTAATCACATCTACCATTCTGTCAGATTCCCTTACATCCACACAACAAACATGAATATATATGAAATATCCAAATTGCAAAGTATCAAGTCAGAAACAAAAAGACAGATAAATTAAAAAGGAAGTAAATTTGAACTTTGCTGGCTCAAACTGCCAACCAATAATTGTCCTCCAGTTTCTGCTAGTTTAATAGTTTGTGCAGATGATAGGCCAACAAAATATATCAATGAGGTCCATAGAATGAATGAAAGCTTTTATGTTGGTGAGTTGTTGGCTTCCATCCTTTTGTTAGACACTAATCTTCAACTTCTTTCTTTTGAAATGTTGATAAGCATAAACTATAATGTTATTGCTTTTATCTATGTTAATATTTGAGCACTCTGTTTATTCATGTGTCCATGCCTCTTCTCTGCAAAAACTACCAGCCCTATTGACCTAATATTCTTCATGTAAACTGAGCAGAAGTCAACTTTCCACATAGGCTATGTGTGGTTGACCTTGGAGGTCATTCAAGGACACCAGAGGTCATTTCTGGTCAATTTTCAGAGCTGTTGGCCGCTATTTTGCACCAAGGATGGTGAAATTTACCATTTGGGTACATCTTCTCACAACAAAGATCTCAATCTATTTGATGTTGACCTCTGAGGTCATTCGAAGTTACCAGAAGTCATTTCTGGTCATTTTAAAACGATATCACCAATTTTTTGGCCACAATTTTGCACCTATGAAACTGAAATTACACATACAAAATTTTGCACCAAGCATGCTGAATCTTTGCATATGAAACTACGTCGAAGGTAACAGGCTAGGTGAGGTTGACCTTGTAGGGCATTCAAGGTCCTTTCTGATCATTTATACTCTATTTTCCCATTGTTTGATAATACTTTGGTAATGCTCCTATGGAACTGAAATTTGGTGTAGGAGTAAGTCTTTTCATACCAATTGTCATAGGCAATGCGAATTTGACCTCAGTAGTGATTCATGGTCACCTGAGGTCATTCGTAGATATTTCTAGCCAATTTTCCAAGTTGTTAGCCATAATTTTGCACCTATGAAACTGAAATTTTGCATAGTGGTTAATTTGTTCATGTCCAAAGTATTTGGCAATGTGATTTTGCCATCAGAGGTCATTTGAAGTCAACATCTATAATTTCTGGTCATTTGTAACTATTTTTCTAAATTGTTGGCCAAAATTCTACACTTAGGATGCAGAAAGTTGGCATTGGGTTCATCTTTACATGGCGTAAGTTATAGGCAATGAGAGGTTTATCCGGTAAGTCAATCGAAGTCATCTGAGATCTTTTCTGGTCATTGCTAGCCAACTAAATCAATTTATAGCATAATATTGAATTTGTTATGAAGTACAAACTTTTTTGGGACCTCACTAATGATATACTGATAAAGTCAAATTCAATTGGGTAGGTGGTAGATTTTGACCATTCTTTTATGCAGAATCATCCCAGAGATCAGTTTTGGATTAAATTAACTTTTGGGAGCCATTTTTGCAACCATTTGAGATAATTTAGTAAGTGGAATTAACCCAGACAGAAAAACATGATAGGATAGGTGGTGCTGATCCCCAAGATCATTGGTGGCCAGCACATGTTAATTTTGAATTTAAATTGCTTTTGGGAGCAAAACAAAATAACTTTAGAGGCTAAAGAAATTGAGTTTTCTTCTTTTGTTTGTAAAAAGTTGTGCAACTATGAGAAACGATTTTAACAATGGACAAGGACAATCTCTCATGATCACTGGCCTTTACTTGACTTATCCATGCTTTTCCCATGGGCAACTTTATATTGGTTGTTCTAGTGTTGCATCCTCGGACAACCTTTTCATACTGGCACCCAATGGGAGAAGCACTTATGTAGTATCCAGATGTCCTGTTGAACGACATCATTCGGTTGGTTTTTGTGCATCAGAATATTTCTTCCATTACAACTACTTCATGTATAAATAGTGTAAATAATTGTCTGTTTGTTTTTCATTGGTTGTGAAATATATCAAAGACCGTATTTTATCTGTTTGGTTATATTTTCAGTTATTTTTCCCACCGGGTAATGCCGGGTATACCTGCATATTAAAATAGAATCTTTCAATAGTATTTTGCCTGTATAAGATAACCGGTGACTCTGGATGGCATAAAAGCAAATCCTACATAATATGAAACTTGAAAAGTGTCAGGTGTGCCCTGGGTGATTTAATAAAAACTTTTTGTAAAGTCAAGGTTTTGATTTTTTTCATCTATAGAAATTTAATTGTAACTTTAACATTTTTGAAATGGTGTGTGTGTACGAAATAATTACATACATGGATGAACAAACTTCACAATTATAAAACTTGGGTGATTTGTGAATTGTGTGCAGTTGTGATACTATGGTTATGCTAGATTTTACAAGTACATAGAAGATACGTTGTATCAGAATAAGTGCTTTCATTTTTGGCTTGAAATGGAAACAAAAAAGCTGTTTACCAAAAAATATCGGCTGAGAGAAATGCCAGATGGTGGAAGGGGCATTTTGATCGATGGTTGTTGACACATTGACAACATGAGATTGGAGAGGGTGTCGTTGGAGTTGGGTGTCTCCCCTATGTCCGTCAGACCCAGCCCTGGAGTTGGGGCTTGCCCATAAAAGAGGGTAGATTTTGTTTTTCAGTCAGGTTTGGATTGACCTGCCTGGTGAACTCTTGTCATTTTGATATCTGAGATCGTGAAGGCAAAATCATTGTACTGCAGTATAGTAGAACCAGAAAGCAACTTATTCAAGTTCTACTGAAAACTAGAGACTTCTAGACTGAAACCCTCAATCCTCTCACAAGGCTACCAGTAGTGGACTGCAGAGATGATCTTCCCGCCTCATAAGATAGGCAATAATCCTGGCCTGAAGCAGTTTTTAGAAGTACTATATCGCATTACCTCCCATACCAGACAGAAGATGAGATATCAACTTGATCTTCAAATAAATGCTTTGTTATTGTTTGTAGCAGTGTCACATGTTCCTGTTTCCAGCAGTCTTAATTTAACTGCTACTGTACACCCACCTTCGGTTTTCATCGAAACTTTGAATCCAGCACCCAGACTTTGTCCATAGATCTTTGAACACAATGTGGGGGTGGTCAAGGCTTGGCGTGGAGTGGACAGCAGAGGTTGAGGGGGTTGTGGTACACAGTGTTTGGTTGATATCATCTCAAAAGAAAACTAAATTGACTCAAATAAAAATTGATTCTTAGATTGAAAATTCTGCCTTTTATTGCTAGTACAGTGGAATGGCATAATCTTTTTCTTGGCATGACTATACCTGTTTTGGAGAAAGTCCAGATTAATATACCCTGTGCCAGTTTATTATAGGTTGTTATCTCTCTTCTTTCACTCTTCTCCCTTCATTCAGGTGATAATAAAAACTTGTCAACTT
>VCCN01003764.1:2217170-2227588 GCA_006491835.1 Architeuthis dux | reverse complement strand
TTACATGAATGAAATGAATTCCAACAAGTATATTTCCATATCATCAATATTTCACAAAAAAAGAAAGAATAGTGAATTTCATTAATATTTTATTGTTTATTTACATCTTTTTCAGAACTATACCTCTTCTGAAGATAGTGTAAATGAATATTGAAATATTAACAAAATCAAACTCGTTTTTCAGTAAAATATTGATTACCTACAAGCCTGTTTTATTGAATTATTTAAAACTTGCATATTTAATAATTGTCTAATGGTTTTTATGTACATAATGTTACTAGCATATTTAATAATTGTCTAATGATGTTTATGTACATAATGTTACTAGTATATTTTATAATTGTCTAATGGTTTTCATGTACATAGTGTTACAGCATACATGTGTTGGTGGTGCATAAACTACTCGGCTTTTCAGCTGTGCATTTGGATAGATTGAATCATCCATCATGGCTGTGTTAAAAAATGATTGCCAAATGTCCCAAATGGCTCTGCTATTTACTCAGCAGCATTTAAACATGACAAAAAACCATCAGTCCTTTTAGATGGAAAGCTTGTTTGAGGATTTTTTTTTTCTGCTTCCAAATTGATTTAATAGCAAAACTGGTCAATTGGTCTTAATGCATCGTTTCTGTTTTGGCAAGATCAAGTTGGCATGTTATTAGGTGTCACCTATAATTAATGTGACAGTGGACTGTCAAGTAAAGGAAGTTTGTGAGTGAAAGTACATTAGAAGAGATACAGAAATAAAAGAAAAATGTAAATGATGACAAAATGAGCATTTGTGTGTGTGTGTGTGTGTGTGTGTGTGTGTGTGATAGAAGGATGGAAGAAGAAAATTATTCAGGAGAGAGAGCGAACAATAAATGCAAAAGAAAATAAGAGAGCTGTTGAAATAGATCATAAATTTGAAGTTGGGAAAAAAGAGACTAAAAAAAAAAGTAAGAAAACCATTGAGTGAATAAATAGGTATAAAAATGAAATCAATATCATCTACTGTCAAGTATTATTTCCTTTGGCTTTGATTTTGAATAAACAGTAGCTGTGAACAAAGAATTTCTTAAGATTAAGGAGGTTTTTCATATTCTGTCCAAAATTGTACTGACAATCAGAACATGTTATTTTAACCATCTTCACTGCTAGCATTACAATATTCCCCAGACAAATGATTCGGTACAGTTATTTACTAAGTGTAGCTTAGTCTCTGCACGTGGCCACAATAGTGGAGCACTGTGAAGAATTAAATTCATTGCACTATCAAATTGGTCTGTGAGATGCGCTTGCTAACTATCGTACCATGGTAAGTGATATAAATTAACTGGACTGTACGGGGCTGACAGACAATGGTGATGCAACATTTTGCCAAAAAGCCCCATTCAAGGCATGAAAAATGGGCAGGTTTGGTCATTATGAATGTATCTTTCACACACTACACAAGCTCACTAAACAGCCTCTCCCTGCCGACTGAGTAACTCCACAGGAGAGTGTCTATTCATGCATATGCAGTAAGGTCCTATCTGATTGGTTGCCAAGTTTCATCAAGACTGCACAACTGGTTCTCGAGATATTCAAAATGGCAGCATACTTTCCAGACAGACCTAGTATTTTCATTTATATTTATAGGAACTGTGGGAATTTCATGGTGCAATTTTGGGATGGAATTTATAATTTTCAAAATATGGAGAAATCAATCATTATATACAGTTTTAAATAGTGGATAATACATTTACTAATTTATATACAGTTGATGAAAAACATTGTTAATTTTCAACAACACAGCGAACATCCTTTGTGAAAAAATATTCCATTCCTTCAGTCTTGTCATTCTTTACTGCTCAACTCTTACAATGAACTGGCTAGAAATAGTATGCACCCCTGATCAAAGAATTGGAACAGCAGCAAAATCTTTGATTTTTTTCCTCTCTTGAAAAAAAATCATTGTAAAATTCAGTGGGTTTTGTTAAAATTTAATTACTGATGTCATTTCACTTTGCTTTGTTTGTTTGTTTCCTTTGAAAAAATCCAATGTGATTGTTTCATTTTTAAAAATCTTTCCATTTTTGTTAAATTTTGCTTGCTAAATTTGAAAATTTGGATGAAGTTTACATCAGGCACCCTAAAAATTGTTGAATCGAAAAGGGACACATTTTGCCTGGACACCGGTATTGTTCGAAGTTACTTACAAAAAGTAGGTGTTTTTTTTTTAAACTAACAAATTTTAAAAGTTACTAAGATACTTTCTCTTAGAAAAATAAAAAGTATTTTTTGCGCTTTCAATCCAACTATTCTTCATAAAACTAGATTTTGGCTTTTATAAAAATTATTAGAGTTTAAATTTTACAGTGAATCAGTAACTGTCATCTCAGCGTAATAAAAAATAGAAAAAGAAGGTTGGATTGAAAGCACAAAAATACTTTTTATTTTTTCGGGAGAAAGTATCTTAGTAACTTTGAAAATTTGTTAGTTTAAAAAAAAACAACCTATTTTTGATCGAATGTAAGTAACTTTGAACATATCCGGTGTAGAGGCAAAATCTGTCCCTTTTCGATTCAATAATTTTTAGGGTGCCTGACGTAAACTTGATCCGAAGATTTATTACAATTTATTACAACTTATTTTTCTTATTAGAACTCAGTATTAGGGAGTTTAGAGAATTCATTTCTGATAGTTATTTTTACCTACAAAATTCTTCAAATGCCTCAATTTTTTATATTTAAACAAGAAATGAAAACCAAGAAATTCAGCTTCTTTCAGCTAATGTGTATGTCAGTATATGAGAGAGTGCTTCTTTTTTTTTTTTTAAATAGTGCAAGATCTAATCTATTTATTTTCACTTGGTGACCCCCCCCCCCCCCCACACACACACAGACACACTAAAGGAAGCAAACAGTTGTCACCCTCCAAGAAGGGAAGGATTCTTTCACTTTATGATGGTCAGGACCATCAATAAGAAACTGAAAAAAATAAATTGGGATGTTCAATTGATCACCATTCACAGAATTATCTACCTGAATCAAGAAAGAGGATCAGCAGCCAGAAAGATTGGATCTGGAAGGAAAACAAAGCTCTCAATTCAAGAGAAAAGAGAAAACTGCCCAAAATGGCTTCTATTGATAGGAAGCAGTCAATCAGTTTTTTGTTGAGATTTTCTTGTACAAACCCTACTGAAAATGCCAAATTCTTTAAGAGACCTCCTGATAGTATATATAGAGATAATCTTTCCTTCACTGGAAGTACAATTCTTGGACAAAGACATGATAGTAAACAATTAATAGTATATATGACCAAGTAATAATAGGCACGTAATAATATATACAGCCTAGTTGGGCAGGTTGAATCATTTGCTTTTATTTTTGTTTCCACCACTTGATGACGCCACTGTTAGCCTTATTTTGAACAGAAAGACTTTGGCCATTTTTCTACTAAGTTTGAGTTATGTGTTGTAAGCACAACAAGTTATGCATGAAAAACGTTTTTTAGCCCTGGTAAGTAATTTTTTCACTTTGACAAACGAGTGCCTAGTTCATGTTGTATTGTGTGGTTGATGATAGTGTAGTCTATGTTTATGAGAAGTGGCAATAAACAGTATATATACTACATTTCAAGCAGCTTCTGTCAGAACTTTTTCTTGGAATAGAATGTAAAGAAAACCATGTGTTTGGGGCTGGTCGGTACATCATAAGTTGGGCTACTTGGTGCACTGTAATTGTATGCAATTGAGGCAGAGGAAAAACAAAAAGCCTGCAAAATAACAAAACCAACTTCAAACAAGTCATTGGTGTTATCATTCTTTTTACCATCTGCTACCATATTACAATGCATCATTGATGTCCACTCACATATGATTCCACTTGTCCTACCATGTGGTCATTATATTCCTAAAACCTTACTTTTTACTCAAATACATTCTTCTATCTGGTTTAAAAATGTTCAATTATAACAATATATTAATCACATCTGTACCTATTAGCAAGAGAACTATTTCCCAATCAGATTGTACCAACTATCTCCACTGGAGGGATAGGTTTGTACACTTTTTTCTGAATGTTTAAATGATGATATAATAAACTTTACAAATGTTTCAGATTTAAATGACCCATCAAACGGAAGTCTCTTTTCCATAGTAACTTTTGGTCATATTTGCATTTTAATGAATTAATTTCATGGGAAGTTACAGCCATCTAAGTGAAAAATGTACCAAAGGGCCACAGTCTCCCCTATGTAGCCAAGTAATAACTCTGAAATTATATTTCAACCTTCTTTGATGTTTGGCTTTCAAACTTATTGTCTTTGTATGATATTAATAATGTTTTCATTCCAAAAGAACAAAGGTTAACATAGACTAGAGAAGACATGTAGACATGATTATTATATATTATTATTTTTTATTTTATTTTTTTGAATACTGAAATTATTATGCATACTCTAGCTTGGTACAAACCATTAATGGCCTTATGGGTAGTCAGGTAATTTGTGACTATAGAGTTAATGTGTTTTGTGTGAGTTCAGGAAGGATTATATGAACAGAATAGGTACAAATGGATGTATTAGTATTTAGAAGATCATAATAATCAATCGATAATCACTTGTCTGAGATCTTTTGGAACATACTTGAAATTCTGTATTGATTTTCCTCAGAATCTATAATGATATCACAATGTATATGTTACATAATATGGTAACATCTTAATAATCTGGACCAGCTACCTTTAATTTACATATAATATTTTAATGAAAAAAAAATCATTATGCCAAATATTTAACAATATTGCAGTAAAATATATGAAAGATATTTCTCTTCTCTTTTTCCTTGTCATTCTTCTCTGCTTAACTTATTTCAGTTCTTACTATTTGCAATGCTTTAGCTGTGAAGGAGGCAAAATAAAATTCCCTTAACAAATACCAGCTATAGCAAGTCACTATCTTGTTCAAAGTATTAGTTTGTGTTTCATTTACTGTTATTGAATAGTATAGAGTTTTTCTATTTTAGTAGAATCATTAATAGGTTCATAAGTAGTAAGGTAAGTAGTATTAGATTCATAAGTAGTAACATTTAGGAGGTGTGGAGTGATGTAATGGTTACTACACAGAAAACAGAATCAGCGAAACTTACTGTGATGACTTGAGCTTTGAAGGAAGTCACAAAGTCAAACAATGTAAACGAAAAAAGAACCTACCTTATTTTCTATGTAGAAAGCACAAGATGAGAAGTCCGTTCTTTCAGTTGCCTGTTTCTTCTTTAGTATTAGTATTAGTTAGTGGCTTTTAGTAGTGGTTAGTGATTGAGAAGATAGGGAGGAAAAATAGAATAGAGTGTGGTTAGCATTAAGAAGATTCAGTTGATCTTTTCATATGTTGATTTAGGAGATGCCGAAATAGGTGTGACTAGCTTCATTGACAAGTTGATTCTGATTCTAGAGTATTGCCTAAAAGCATGGCAAATTAGGTACGCTGAGGTTGACCCCAAGGTCAACAGTCTATACAACAGGAAGTGACCCTATGCTCCACTAGGAGTCTACAGGAATAAAACAGAAAGTAACATTTAACACCAGAGTCAGTGTATTTTAGCTCAGTGTATACTTTATTTTATATTATCTATTTACCAGATACTTGTTACCTGTGATATCATGTGTAGGATTTATTTAACAAATACATAAAAACTTTTATTTGCTGTCATGGTTACATATATAGTGACACAGCAAATATTAAAAGCTTAAGGAAGTAAGCAGATGCCAACATTTTCAGAGTACATTTAGAGTATGAACAGATATAGTGAATATAATGTGAATTCAAAAAGTCATAATTTAATATTTACTTGCTGAAAACACGCCCTATGGGCAGAGTTAGTCCTCAAGAAAGGCCTAAATGGGACCTGTGTCCCCAATAAGAGATCCTGGATTTGAACTATGTATTTATTGTATTATACCTTATTTGAAAATCATCACCATCATGAACTCTTGGATCACATTTAATTTAAATATCTGGGGAGATTTCACAAAGGATAGGTAAATTATCCTTAGATAGATAGATAGATAGATAGATAGAATGGTAGAATGGAAATCAGATCATTATTATCTGTATGAGCGTGAACGCAGACCCCCAGAATATTATTTGGGGGGGAATTTTCAAAAAGCTAATACTCTAAAAACATGCCCGGGATCCCATTAGTAAACACATAAAATTTCATGGGGATATGTTGTCTGCTCCTGAGTTCCGCTGTCACAGACAGCCAGACAGCCATTTGTTGAATTATAGTAGGATCTACGTTCTGTTAGAAAACAAAATATTAACTTCAGAGGCATGCCCGAAGAGTAGAAAGGGTACATTTTGTCACACCTCACAGAAGAATTTGTAATAGCCCACTCACAGATTGCTTTGATTGGACTATGTAATACTTGCGTAATCTAATGATAGCAATCTGTGTTCATTCACAGGGCTATGAATGAATGAAAATACCCATAGTAAACTTAGTGCTTAAAAGTGAAATTTCATGATTTAACCACTGAATTTTGCATTTTTTGACATAAAATTTGTTTGGCCAAGTTCCCACACTCAATCTGTATGTTGTGCATTGAGAATTAGAAATAAGCGGACTATCAGCAGTCAGGAATTAATGCAAGTGTTGCTGATAGACAGAATAGGGCTAAAATATTCCACAAGACAATTGAAAAAATACTATATTTTCTGTACTGTTAAGCCATCTACTTGTATCCTAAGCTTGCCATATCTCGGCTTTACACATATTTTTGAATGACTTTCTCTGAAAAAATAAAGGTAACCTTTTTTTATCAAATCTGACATTCCACTAAGATGGCAGCTTGTTTCACGGTCAAAGAATGGTCACTGAGGCTTTTGATTATTGTTCATGTGGTGTGTGTGGGTAGGGGGAGAGGGTTTGCTTTTTGGGACATAATGATTATGAAATATTTTTGTGGTGTTAGTAATTAATTTTTTTTTGCCATTAAAGTCATTTGAATTCTCAAGTTCATTATTTGTAGAGAAATAATTTCATAAGTTTTCCTTTTTTATATTAGAAATTACAAAGAAAATAATATCATTCTTTTAGTTTCTTGTCTTGAAGCTATTTCCCAGTGATGTATTGATTTCACATTGTTTAATTTCAGTTTTTATCTGCAATTATAAATCACGAATTAATGTTCAAGTACTGTCATATTGCAAAAATGATAACTATTAATATTTTCTGCCCTTTCTTTTCTCCACAATTCACAGCAAATATCAAATAAGCAGGTTTTCTGGTTTTGCCTCTAAATTACACAATAATGTCCAAGTGACTCATTACAAAAATTGTTACGCTACCATATTATTGAGTTAGTCAGTTCGAACAGTGACCAGTCTTCAGAAAGCAAATTGTAGGGGTATCAGTACAGCTGAGACAAAGGGCCATGGACGATAATACACATTGTGAAAGCACGGATGTAACTTGTCTTATACCCCCGCTGGAACCTCAAGGTGAACACGATGTGTAAGGTTTATTATGACAGATATTAACAGATTTAAAATGCAAGAAAAGACATACTCACACAGATTCAATTCATTCATACATTTATAATGACCGCTGTCAATGACACGTGTGTCTTCTCAATCTCTTAAAAACAATATGGCGGCTCGGCCACCAGAACGTAAACAGTGGCATCCTACTGGAATAAGCGCTCTCCTACCTAAGGGGAATAGCTCAATACAGACAATGAGAATACTTAGTTAGATGTATAGAAAAATATCTTTCGTTTATTGTTTGGGTTGTCCAAGAGAAAGAGAGAGAGAGAGAGAGAGACCTCTTATTTTTAAAACATGAAACAGTGCTAGAGTGAACAGTAAGAAAATGTGTAGATAAGTTTTGCCCTGGCTGGAAATGGCTCTATCACTCTCTGTCTCTCCTCTCCCATCTATGGGCTGGTCTGTCCAAACAAATAGCGGTCCCTTTTTATTTGTCCTGTCAGTCTTAATGTAGTCTTCCCATTCATCAGAGGTGATAAGAAAATACTCAATTTGCCTCCCACTGAACAGACTCCAACATTATTGCAATGGTTACAATAAAAATATTATTGTGTCTCTAAGGTTAAAACACTCTGCATAGCTATCTTGCTAAAGTTAATACTTCACTTGAAGAAAATAAGATGATAAAAAGTATGCACAATATTGTTGATAGAGGATGCTTGTCCAAAACTTTCTAAATTTTTGAATGATTATCTGTCTGTCAAAATAATTGAAATTAAATATCAAGTCATTTTGTTTGATGGTTTTCATCCTGAACTGAATCTTAGAACTTTCTTTGCTTAATATAAAAAGTTGTACCGGGATATAAAAATGATATTTCTGACTTGAAACTATAATAGGTTAGGAAGCTAATCTTACAGTCCATTACTACTGTAGTGAGTTGGATCCTTGTGGTCTTGTGATGTATTAAGCTAAACTTTGTAATTATAAGACGACCTTGATGTGGAGTAGTGATAAGCAAGTTAGTTTTACAGACCATTACTACTGTAGTGAGTCTGATCCCTACTTTACACTTGTAGCCTCCTGCTGTACTAAACTTTAAAAAATTTAGGGGACTCTCCATAAAGTAGTGGTTTGCTTGTTTCACAGACCATTATTACTGTTGCAAGTTCAATCCTCACTGGGTGCTTTACTCTTGTGGCTTTGTGCTAGATTAAGCTAAGCTTATTAAGTATGGTAGGCTTTTTAGCTAGTTATTGCAATATAATGGGAATAGCAAAAAGCTGAATGTGTCTAAAAAAATATAAAGTTGTTCGATAGCAAATAAAATGTTTTAGATTCATAGTTATATCATAAACTGTGGCAATAAGCCTATGTAATTAGTCCTCATATAGAATTGGAACATGTGCACATTTGTATTAGTAGTAGTAGTAATATTATCCTGATTTTGTTTAATTAGATAAAGCATCATCAATCATTATTACTATTTATTCTTTATTCCCAATCTACACTGTTTACTCACTACTGTAGACTGATGGTCTGAGCAGTTGCAATGAAAAGCAATTAAAAATTAAGATGAAAGAAAATACTAGTCAAAAATTAATAATGTGCATATTTATTTCATATTGAAGAAGAAACATTTCTGAGGGGATAATTTGAACAAACCAAAATTGACAAGCCAGACATTAGAGATGGCCTGTACCACCAGACCAGAAAGAATTTTATTTTTGTCTCTTTGATTCCACTTGCCTTAATTGAAGCTGGAGACATTGAGGGACATGTCCCATGTATAATGAACTGGTTGGTTATGTTTGTGGTCATGGGCCTTGGCTTTCTTCTCATACCCAATCTTGAAAGCATTGGCTTTGATGTGTCTGAAATAAACCTCAGCCTCGTTACATTCTCCTTTAGACTAGCCAACTCTGATAATCAAACACAGTTATGGCTCTCAAATCATCTCTGCTGATACCCCTACCAAAATTGATAGAAGAATGGAGACTTTTGAATATACTTATGGATTTTAATCTCTCTCTCTCTATTTACTGAGTATCAAGTATTATATAATTCTTTTAAAATCTTTGATTTTATTTTTCACATCTGACAAAATGAAACAAAACACCACTGAAAATCTTTACTAATTTTCAATCTGATTCATGATTTTGTGACCTACATGTTCTGCATACAAATAAGATACAGTTTGTTGGTATGAGATACCAGTTTGAAAAAGAAGAAAGCCGGATTGGATAATGTAGAACGTTGTCTCAACTTGCCAATTGAGGATCACGTTCACTGCTCTGTGTCATGACATTACTATCTTGTCAGTTAATTCAAATCTCACATCATTGAATTGACATTCCATTTCTGGGTTCATGAATATTAACTAGAATGTTGTGAATACAAGAATATTTACAGTTGTTGTGAATATAAAAACAACCCAAGGTGAAGACAACAGTTTGAATAAATCAATGTATGATAATTTGTATTCATTCAGTTTCAATTTCAACTCTTGATACCTAGAAAATTAATTACTTTGATTACTGTATTGATGGTATATAGAACGCATGGTTATATGAGAAGTTCTTCCATTTTAGCTGAAAATGTCCCAAAACAAATTCCAGTCTCCAGTAGTTAAGTCTAAATATTGGCTTATGGAAGAGTCATTTCTTGGTGATTAGAATGGATTGGTCAGCTGAAAATGTTTACAAATTCCAGTCCCCATTGGCTCAAAGAAGAGTCTATTTTTTTTCTCTTTTCTTTTTAGTAATGTTTTTTGTGAAAACTACTCTGGTACAATGATTTAATACTTACGGTTATAACTGCAGTGAAATTATAATCTTTATGTATGCAGTGTTTGACTCCATGTGAAATGAGATTTATCCCACAGCCTGCTTAGAAATGCATTCTATAGTTTGTTTACCCAGTCAATACCAACATTTAGTTATATATATATATATCATCACCATCAT
>VCCN01003764.1:2175871-2188598 GCA_006491835.1 Architeuthis dux | reverse complement strand
TGAAAGGTCAAAATCCTGAAAATATAATTCAGGAAAAAATAATAAAAAAAGTTCTTAAAAGACATTTATTTAGAGTTTCAAAAAGAGATTCATTTGAGAAGCATATAAAAAAATCTGTAACTCTAACCCTATCATATTCCATTGTGTTGTAGGGAATACTGTAACGGAAAAAGTCAAAAACCCTCAATACAGTATCAAGCAAAGAACAATCTCTATAAACAACCGAAGCACATATCTCTGTTATTTCACCTTTTTTTTCAATGGGAATTGCATTTTTCACGATTTTGACCTTGGGAATTTTGTCTTTTGGGATTCAAGCCTTACAGGATTTTGATATTTCAGGATTAGAGATACTGATCATTTGGGATTGTGTCTTTCAGAATTATGATCAGCACCACTAGCAAAGCTTTTCCTAGTCCAAGTTGTTTCTCTGATCCATTCCAATCTTATAAAAAGTGTATACAAACTGCTGCAAAGATAGTTCACCCGAGAACAACTTGCAGCATGTGGCTATGTAACAGATCTAAATCCATGCGTGACTCATTTGTCCCAGCAGACTTCTGAGAAGCTCATTTAACCTTTCGTCAGATTACCCTCAATCAATGGCAAATCTACATAGTGATAATAAATGAATTCATTATTTGTTAATTCAAAACTGTCAACATAGTCAACTTCAGTTTTTAAGTGATTCTGGCTGGCTATCTATCAGTCGCATGTACAGGCTGCACAAATGGAGCTAGAGGGCTGAAAATTTAAACATTTACTCATTATGTGTAGAAATAAATTCCTAGAACCCCAAATAATATTTTTGAGGGGATCAATTTAGTTTGTGTCTGAAAGTGTTCACATTTGTTTTTTGAAAATTCAGACTTTTTAGTGATCCAACAAAAGGCTAGAGAAGTAACTTATTTATTGATCATCACTTTTCCGATTTTTTAATTGATCACCCCCAACACGACATGCTGCCAAAAGGTGTTGGTCATGTCACAATTTCAATTGAGTGACAAACCAGCCCTGTTTTAATACCATCTTCATCTTCTTCTTTCACAAGTCTGCAGTAAAGTACTTTCTGTGATGACTTATCAACTATAACGATCGGGCATGCCTTTTTTCTCACAATGCATACAGTAACACCATTAAGTCTACTACTACAGCTAGTAGGCGACCACAATGCAAACTTAGCTTAGCACATCACATCATGATAAATTGGTGAACATGACATGAACTACTACCAGAAAATTGGTAACCTTGGTGTGAGCCTTTTGATCTGTTGAGAATTGTTGAATCCGTTGTGAGCATTCCGCTACAAATTGAAAGTTTGCTTTGTTTTTCTTTAAACAAATAGAGTGGCAAAGTCTGCTGTCATGACCCGTCTTCCGGCTCCACTCGATGAAATCTTATTAGTAATTTAAAATAGGGATAATTTTGCTTGTTTCTTTTTTCGGCGTTTATTTTGGCTATTTAGACTGAAATTTTGAACAGTTTCTAAGTATAAGACAGCCAGTTTATGCCAAATAAAAAAATTTTATAACTTTTAGTCATTTTATCAATTTTTCATTTATTTTTCCCCCTGGAAGTGCTCTAGCAGATGAGCATTGAACTAGTAGGATTTCATCAAGTGGCACCAGAAGTCAGGTCATGATGTCAGCAGATGTACACGGACTGGGTTGAAAATGCCTTCCGGCAGTTGACTCCCGTGACCCCAGATTTTATTATGATAGAATAAATTCACTGCCAGATCGTTCGAAACATTGTGTCAATACTTATTTTGACTAATAAAGATGTAAATTATGATGTTTTAAAGTTTGTGGTTCAAAACAGCCATTTATTTTCTTTCAGCCTGATAGTATATTTGTTATTAAAATTTAACAAATAATAAATATACTCTGCATTGAAATGAAGCTTCTATATACAATTCCTTTTGATGAAGAACAAATGATTGATAAAATGCTACTGATTCTAACACAGAAGTACTAACTTTTTGTATAACTGAAAACAATATTTTTCATAGAATTGAAAACTCTTCCTGAAATGTTGTCAAGAAAAGTATAGAAAAAGGCAACAATAAAATCTTGAATAAACTATACATATAAATAAATAGTAAGTAAAAAAAAACGAAAACAATTTTCTATTGTTGTTAACTTTATACCAACTTCATCGAAGGAAGACAATCTGTCTTTTACTTAAGGCATGCCCTCCAGTATGTCTCTCGGTGTTTATACTTGCCAAAATGAAACTCATCGCGGGAAAAAGATATTTCCATCCAGAGATCATTGATACAGGTACACAATCTTTTATTCTAAATTCTGAAAACCAAATATTAAAAAAAACGATCAGTTTTTGCAGTTTTTTTTACCTAAAAATAAAAGGTATATCAGTAATTTTATAGTCTATCTTTATCTCATTTCATTTACCACTGTGAAAATAAACTGTAGTGGTATTTATAGTCTTGATTTAATCTACTCAGTGTGAATATTTACAAGGTTCACTGCAGACATTGCCATTCTTTAACAATTGACTTAATTGTCTACCCTATATATAGTACCTGTACTACCATTCCAAAATCAAAAAAAGTCTGATCCCAAGTGTTAGAGATAAGAGATTATGTACTTGTATTTGTGATCAGTTATAGATCTAATGGTTTAGATACTCAGCTATGTCTAGTTTTGTCTAAAGATTAGTAAGAGATGATGTAAGATCTGTTTTGTGTCCATTAACACATTTAATATTGTAAAAGGAAACAAAACACAGTGCCTATGATTTTGATATGCTATAATCTTTTTCAGTTTTTAAATTTCCTAAAAATAATAATTGCTATGAAAAACTTGGTTGAATCACTTGCCAGATGAAGAGTTAACATAATTTCTAGATTAAAATCGAGTCCAAACATGACAAGGTCCTCTGAATGAAGTTTCATCAGCAACCATAACTTTTGAAAAACCACAATCACAATATTGTGCTGACCATATTTGTTTAGCTTTGTACTGAAGGCTTTGGACTGCAACAATCATTTTTATTGGCCAATTCATCTGACTCTAGCTCAGTCTAATGCAATCTGGGGTGAAGCTTTTAATACTTTTCTAGAAGTGGAGACTGTCACAACTGTCGTATTTTGATGTGGATTTATAGGAATGCAGAGATGCGTACATCAATTTTATTATCGAATTGTATTCCTTCAAAGTATGAGTTGTAGTATTTGAATGCATTTAAGTCAATGGTCATTTGGTAAATTGATATTGAGATGTATATTTGTGTTTTGTGTACATATGTATTGGCACTTAAAAATCTGCAACTATATATGGTTGTCCAAAATATTTGTTCTGTTTATTGTTAGATGGCATAAGGAAAGTTTAGTTTAAACTAACTTTATTAAAAAAGATCGCTTTTGATTGTATATGAGATCAGCGTGCATTTTTAAAAAAATTGTCAAAATTGTTGTAAAGAACAGCAAAAATGCAACTGAAAAGGAGAACAAGATTTGTGCTATATATTTTTAACTAGTATTTCTTTCACCTTGATTAATCAAAGCTACCCACAACAGACCGGTTTAAACACTGTTGCTCGGTTTAGTTTATTCATGTGTTCTGACATTTATATCTATCTATCTATGTATCTGGACTTCACCCAACCCTAACTGTTCATAGTAGAAACCTGAAATTTTGCACACACACTCTCCTCAAAGGTTAGGGAAAATGAAAAATATTTTTCAAGACATAATAAGGAGTAAATGTTTTAATTTCCAGCCCTCTAAGCTTCATTGGTGTGGCCTGTATGCGTGATATATACATAGCCAGCCAGACCAGCTCAAAAACTGAAGAAACCTATGTTGACAGTTTTGGTTGATGGTTTCTAATATGTTGTTCAATAAAGTTAATGTTGAAAATGAAAGATTTTTATATTATTTTCACTTAATAAACCAAACAAACTGTTTATGTTACACAATATGAAAAAGCAAAAAGGATTCATTTTGATCTGTTTTGTTGTTTTTTCCTTAATCAAATACGTTATGTATTTAAGTGTATACATGTTATATCTATACATACATACCTGTATAGATATATGGGGTGGAGACATTGAAAAAAAATTTCAATGGCCTTTATCTGTCAGGGTCGACTCGAATAAATCAGCTATTTTGCTGAAACTACCTGAGCAAGTAACGTAATTATGGGAAAGTGGATTGCTCCTGTACTTATGCTCTCTGATGTTTGCTCACCATTGTGACATGTCAGTGACAATGCAATGCTCCAAGATGGCTGGGAGCGAGACAAAGTTGTCATAAAATTTGCATTCATGCCCTACCCATGACACAAGCAGTCTTGTCCAGGATTTGAACTCATTTTGTTCATTCTGTTTTCTAAGCTAATCACTTTTATCTGCCTTGCTTATATATATAAAAGAAATATTGTTGTGTTGCTCTTCATCAAATCCATAGTATTTAATATTTAGCTCAATGAATGTTATATGCATTCAGAGAGAGGTGAGTACACGTGAGAGAGAGAGAGAGAAATAAACAAACAAGCAAGCATCAAACATGTTGGTTGATCTGATCATCGGCAAATACAAATTACACTAGGCTGGGATTCCTTGTAAATTGAGACAATCAAACATACAGATGATGGCTGTAGGACATATCCCACCCTGGCAAAATATTGACCTATGATCACAGGAATTTGCAGACAAGGGAATTATTAAAGAATGTAACAGTTTAATGAATTGTTAATTTTTTCATTGAGGCATTTCTTAAAATGGCAATTTCAATATGATCTTAATTGACAAAATCTAAATACATAAAGTTATTGTGTATATCTGTCTGGGCGTTTTTATTCTTATTCTTTTATTTTCACTTAATAAACCAAACAAACTGTTTATGTTACACAATATGAAAAAGCAAAAAGGATTCATTTTGATCTGTTTTGTTGTTTTTCCCTTTATCAAATACGAATCATTATGTATTTAAGTGTATACATGTTATATGTATACATACATACCTGTATATATATATGGGGCGGAGACATTGAAAAAAGAATTTCAATGGCCTTTATGTGTCAGGGTCGACTCGAATAAATCAGCTATTTTGCTGAAACTACCTGAGCAAGTAACGTAATTATGGGAAAGTGGATTGCTCCTTACTTACTTATGCTCTCTGATGTTTGCTCACCATTGTGACATGTCAGTGATTCGAGAAATATGCATCCCAAGCAAAACCTAAGGCATATTCGGAATCAGCATCAATTTACCTACAGCACACATTTTTAGGTTGAATTTTGCAAAAAAATATTTGTCTACTTTTGTCCTTTTTTTTTTATTTCCCTGCCAATCAATTTTCTCTGCACCCAACAGTCAGACACACAACGTGGTCTACGCCTGTGGCACTGGAGCACCGATGATGAATGCTGACAATAACAAAGAAATGTGAAATGTGTCCAAATCTAATGTGATATGTAAAGGTGATAGTCCAAATCAAAATGTGATATATATATTAAATACTACAATTTACCCCTTTCTTATTCCTATTTTTACCCCTGGGCAATTGCCAGTACACCAACTAGTAATTTATAAAAGTGTATATATATATGTCCATTGAATTGACACCAGTTTTCACTCTTTGGTAAGAATATGTTATTTGCCTTGGCATTTGGTCTCCTTTATATTTTTTTGAAATTTTAGACCTGTTGCATTGGAGAGGATTGGGCACCCCATTACCCTGAGAAATGCCATGGACGTTCCCAATGCTACATCTTTTAAGTATGGATATATATTATATAGAGGATGATGATTTGTGTCTACATATAAAAAGTGACTAATTAGATAAACTAGAAAGCACTCTGTGACCACACACCCCGGCCAAACCCCATTGTCACTAAAAACTCAATAAAAATCAGTTCACAAATAGTTACTGTCATAACCTCTAGACGACAGGAGTTGGCTTGTGCTACTTTTAGAAGCACTTACTGCTTGTCTAGACAGTTGACCACGGCGCGAACATCAAGGTTTAGGATTTGCCGCGCTTTTAGGTAAAATCCTTCAGTCTGAGTTAACTGCAGGACAAGACTGGTTTTTCCTATTTGGCATCTCCTAAGTCAGTGCCATATCTAAAGATCAGCTAGATCTTCTAAATGCTAACCACACTCTATTCTATTATTCCTCCCTATTGTCTCAACTACTAACCAGTACTAAAGCCACTAACTAATGCTAATACTTTAGAAGAAACAGATGAACTGAAAGAACAGACTGATCACCTTATGTTTCTATATAGAAACAAAAGGTAGGTTGTCTTTTATATATCTTGTTTGCTTTTGTGACTTCCTTCGAAGCACAAGTTATCACAGTTACGATGCAGGGGAAGTAACTGTAAAAATTCCTGGATCCATCTTCCAAAATTTAATCAATTCTTCCTTAGCCCATGGCCTGCCCTTCGACAAAATGTCATTGGAATTCATTGAGAACTTTTGGAGATATTGTATGGACAAACATAATACATAAATGTATGGGGGGGAAATGAAATTAATATCTCTCAATCAAAAAAAAAAAGTATCTGCCCCCAAATTTAACCAATTATTCTTATCCTATGGCCTACCATACCAGAAAATTTCATTGATATTCATTGAGAACTTTTGGAGATATAGTGTGGACATATACCTATGATGCAGAGGAGGTATCTGTAATATTTCATGGATCTGCCCCAAAATGTAATCACTTCTTCTGTAACCCATTGTCCACTCTTCCACAAAATTCACTGAGAACTTTCAGAAATATTGTGTAGTGTGGACATACAGCTACAATGCAGGCGAGATAACTGTACATAGACCCACCCCAAAATTTAATCACATCTTCCGCAACCCATTGCCCACCCTTCCACAAAATGTCATTGAAATTCGCTGAGAACTTTCAGAAATATTGTGTGGTATGGACATATAGCTACAATGCAGGCAAGATAACTGTACATATACCTACCCCAAAATGTAATCACATCTTCCATAACCCATTGCCCACCCTTCCACAAAGTTTCATTGAAATTCATTGCAAACTTTTGGAGACAGACACTAATGCATAGATATATCTCTCCTAACTTTGTTCAAATAGGTAAATAATCTTAAATATGTATAAGTTTCAAACAGTACATTTGTTTTGGTTCTGTCTGGGTAATTTTATATGCATAACAAAAAAGAAAAAAAGATAACAAACTAGTCTATGCTTTCTAAGAAACTCTGTACAAAACAAATTTCCATTATCTAACTGTGGTATTCAAAGAAAATGAAGAAGCTCAGGATTAATTTTGCTTTTGCCATGAGAATATTTTCCCCCTCTCCTGGCACGTACATTTCCACAGTGTTTATCAAATTTGACTTCTGTTTCATTTCTGTTTTTGTGAAGAAGAAACTATCTATTGTATGAGTGTGAATGAGCTTTTTATTCTAGTTTCTGCAGTTTGCTTTTTTCCAGTGCGACCAATCCCCAGGAGTTTGAGATAAATAATAATTGTCCAAATCAAATTAATGTGTTCTATGGAAAAGAGCCTTGTTGTCTAAAATCTGCTTTCTGCTGCAGATAATGGCATACTGCTTTTTTTATGTTAGCTTTTACATCTTGTTTTTTTACCTTAGTTTACCAATTTTGTCATAAGGCTTCCTATTAAATATACACATGAAATAAAATTATGAATAAAGAGTAGATTTGATATACTTCAGTAGTGGAAACATTAACTGCTGTGATATCAGTTTATAATTATTTTGCAACTGTTTCTTTTTGTTTCTCCCTTGGGAGGATTTTTTAAATAGAATTTTCCACAAAGGTTTATCTTCAAAGTATATATATGATGGATTTTTTTTCTGGTTTTGAAAGAATATTTTGTTGAATTGTTCACTTTATGTATATGCAAAATGTGTTAAAATCTCATGAATCTTATGAATGAGTTTTTATTATTTCAATAACTTTGAGAAGAATCATTATCATTCAACATTTCTTTTGAAGAATAAGTCTCCTTCTTGTGTTCTTACCACAATGTTTCGGCCAATCCATTCTCTAGCCTTCATCAGGTGTATAATGCAAAGAAAAGAGGAAAAAACTTATTTCTTCAGAAAATGGTAACAGAGAAATGGGTGGCAGTATTAGAAACCATCAACTAAAACTGTCACCAAAACTTCAGTTTTTAAGTTGGTCTGGGTGGTTGGCTATATATGTATCACACATACAGGCTGCACCAATGGAGCTAGAGGGCTGAAAATTTAAACATTTACTTTCAATGTAAGTTTATGCCCGGTTGTGTTCATGCTTGTTTTTGGAAAATTAAGACTTTTTAGTAATCCAACAAAAGGCGAGAGAAGTAACTTATTGATTGATCACCCCATTTCCCAATTTTTTTTATTGATCACCCCCAACACAGCATGCTGCCAAAAGACATTGGTCCTGTGATGTTTTCTATTGAGTTATTAACCATACCTGTAGTTCATTCTGTTTATCTAGCACTGCTCAAATGGACTGATCCGATTGGTGTATTGTACACTTTATATTTTGAGCATATTGGCAAAGCACTTTTCATTATGTCTCTATTTTTACTAAATGCTCTCCAACCAATCGATATATGTTGTTTCATTTCATTTTCATGATCTTTCTCTGATGTTATCATCTGTCCTAAGTATTTGTATTCCTGAACCTCTTTCAGATCTTCTTCCTCTATTCTTATGGTCGTTCTCAGGATGTTTCAATTGAACATTACAATTGTCTTACTGCTGTTCATCTTTAAACCTACCTTGAGATTTTCTCTATTCAGACAATTTAGTATTTCTAGTAACTCATCCAATGATTCTGACTAGTACAATGTTGTCAGCAGATGATTCTGATTAGTACAATGTTGTCAGCAAATTATAGATGGTTCAAATGCTCACCGTTTATGTTTACTCTCATTCCTTCACAGTCCATTTTCGGAAAGATGCTTTTAAGGCATTCTGTAATAATTTAGGCTTAATCTTATCCCCTTGTCGTACTCCTTTTCCAATCTTTATCTTAGTTGTGTCTTTATGTTGTCTAGTTATGCAGTACCATTTTTAATCACTGGTTCATTGCTAGGTTTAGGTTATTCATCCGTTCTGACATTTATATGTATCTATGTATCCGGACTCCGCCCAGTCCTAACCGTTCATAGTGGAAACTTGAAATTTTGCACACACACTCCACTCAATGAGTAGGGAAAATTTTGTTTTTTAAAATTTCCTGCATAATAGTTTTTTAGTGGGAGGTTCAATATGCAATGTAAGTTTATGCTAAATTGGTCACTAGTTTGTGCCCACTTGTTTGTTTTTTTGAAAATTCAGATCTTTTTTAGTGATCACAGCCCAACAAAAGGCGAGAGAAGTAACTTATTCATGATCACCCCTTTTCCCAACTTTTTAATTGATCACCCCCAACATAGCATATATGGGTGGTGGTGATTCATAATTTCCCTTGGAATGCTTGTTGTATATATTTTTCAACCACCTTGAGTAAGTTGCCAGTATGTTACTGCATGCAATTGCTGCTGCTGCTGCTTAGGTAAGTAATAAGGATGAGCTTTCTGTAATTGGATAAACAAGTTTACTATAATTTTACATGAAAGCAAAGATAATCAATTCAAGATAAGATTTCTCTTAGCTTGAAGATAATTGTTTAAAAATGGGAAATAAAGACCAGCTATGTGTGTATACTTTATAATATCAGTATACAAATAAATATCTATACAGCCACATTGCATTGGATACACTGGTTCTCGTACAATCACCAAAGTTGAGCCTGGTCTCTACTTAGATGGGTGACCGCCTGGGAATACTAGGTGCTGCAAGCAGCAACAAGATTGTTCTGTGGCCATCTCAGCTTATGCTGTGCTGAATAACAGAACTTTTTTGCCAAGCTGGTATTGGACTGTGTACCCGGTCCCTTTCTCCAAGCACATACTGCTCCATAGAGGACACATCACAGTGTGCTTGCCTAGGCACCACAGTGATGATGATGATGATGATTGAACATTAATATTGAATATTCAGGAACTACTTCCAGACAGTTTATGATATTTTCATCCATCTATGATGGGTAAAAAGCTGTGAATATTTCCTGAGGGCGCGTCTGTTTCCTAATGTTTCATTATAACAGATTGACTGAAAATCAGATAAACTGAAAGTTAGGTGAAGACAAAACTATGGAAGACCTACATGGAAATAATGTTATAAGGTGTTCATTTATTGCACAGAGTTTATGAATTTACTGAAATCATTAAAAATTATAAGCTATATCTTATTCAATAAGAAGATATTAGAAAATTGAATTACTATATTTCCGGCCAAATAATGTACGCTTTTCCTCAAAAGTTTTGTTTTGAAACTCCTCCTGCACATTTTCGGTAGGCCAATAGGTTGAGGTGACTAGTATCTGCACACCCCTTCAAACAAACTCAGAATGAACCCTGTACATTATATTGTGAAAAATATGGTAGCCTTATGATTTTTTTGTGTGTGTATTATTGCCTGTAAATGAAAATTAATACCAAAAATAACAAAAGATTATTCAAAGTCATACATTTTAATCAAAACACAGAAGTAAAAAAAAGATTTTTTTTGTGCAACTAGCTAGATGTCATTGCCCCCCTGTACCTAAAATATTAGAAGTACTCAACACTTATGTTTTAGAGGTCTGTGGTAGCTTGTTATTATAAAGAAAAACACCAACATTCAGTTCAAAGGTTTTATTAAGGAAAATGTTATAGTAAGTATATCAATGAATTTCTAATGGGTGCTAATTATCAAATTAATTGTGGCTGCAAGGCAATTTAAAAGGTTTATTAAAAAGTAAATTACTTAAAAAGTATGTACAACATGAATTTTTACTACTAGTATGAATCTTGAGCTTGATGATTTTTAATAAGTGTAGCAATGTCTGTCTCGAGCTTGGACAAATAGTCTCAAGTAACTACGACTAACAATATCCAAGCAGTTCCTTTTCTTCATAAGTATATATCTCATTGCACTGAATCCCCGTTCTACAAGGTAAGAAGAGGGAAAAGCAATAAAAAGCAGTTTTGATTTTTTCCAAAGAACAGGATATTTCCCATACTGGCACTGCCACATTTCATGATATCCTCTGCAATCAAAGATTTGTTTTGCTTCTGCATCATTTTGCAGATCAATGATTTCTTCCTGCAAGTCGATTTCTTGTTCTTCAACCTTGCAAATGAATGGATACATAACCCAGACAGGAATATTCATATCAATCAGATCTTCAAAGCGCTTATCAAAATCATTTTTCAGTGCCTGCAGATGTATACAGTATTCTCCCAGATCCTGGCTGGAATAACATTCATCTACCAATATTTTCTGCCAATATTTCTTTTGAACAAATCCAGCTTTGTGATGAAAGTGGATTCAGCAGTTTAGGCCTTTAATAAATTGAAATTGTCACCATGAAGCTGCAAGTTTAACATATTTTATCATAAATGTCAGCTAGATACGCCGTATCTCCTGGCATAATTCATTATCAATAGATTATCGAATAAGTTTTTTAAAAAGTGATTTAGGCATGAACCTTTTGAGAGCCAGCGCTCTTCAGTGTGCAGAAGAAGGCGATCAAATTCCTCTTCGTTATCTTGACACAGTTGGCAGAATAATCTGCTATTTAATGAATGTGCTTTAATCCTGTTAACTACTGAAATTGTAACAAAAAGACTAGAATGGGGTGCAGACTAAGCTTCTTAGCAACAAGATCCTGACGATGAATAATATAATGGATTGCAAAAAGATTAGGAATTTCCATTTTCATGAATGCAATTAATCCAATATGGCGAGCTGTCATTGATGCTGCCCCATTTGTTGCACAAAGTTTGTTATTGGTCATAAGATAGTGATTCTCTGTTCGTGTTGGTCTTCACTGATCTGCAAAACTGCATTTCTTCATGTGCTTCTCTTCTTTGATAAATAGTACATCAGCCTCATTGTCTCATACAGTTGATTCATTCAGTTGTATTCCAAATTCATTTTTGTGCAACTCTACATACAACTGACTTTCAATGTCATTTCCCATTTCATCAATACAACGTGATATGGTGCGGTTGCAGAGAGGAATGGATTTCAGAACATTAGCTGCATTCATCTTGAGAACAGTAGTCAGATCTTCAAATACACATTTTGCAATCATTCCGGAAATATTATAAAAAGCATTGCGACCACTATCAACACCAGAATCATTGTTTTCCTTTCTGAATAATGAAAATGCATGAGTAGTACGCTTTTCAAATGTTTCTTTCAGTTCGAAATACTGTTATGTCAGTACCAGCTTTACCTGAAGTCTCAATGGTTTCATAGCCTCATTAGAAAATACTTCTTTGCAAATGAGACACAGCAGCATTTGCTGATTTTTGGGTCTAGAATGAAACCATATTGCTAGTAGTCAACATTATACTGTTGGCCTTTCTTATGTGTCATTTCTTTCTGTAGAAGACGAGTCTAGGCTGCTGTCAGCCTCTTCAGTAGCACGTTTTTCAAATACTTTTCAATAATTGCATATGGTAGTCCTAACAATAACTGCACATGCGCATGCTTTATTTACGCTACAGTACACTAGTTTGAAAACAACAGCAAGAGAGATAGTTTATTTCCCGTTTTCCATAGAATAACAGTAACACTACAGGACATTGAGTACAATAGTTTGCCACTTGCCAGTACTTACTTGTATAGAAGAGCATTTAATAACTGCCTAATGCTAATTC
>VCCN01003764.1:2088354-2100406 GCA_006491835.1 Architeuthis dux | reverse complement strand
AAAGAAACACTGTATTCTCTTTTCGGAGCCTAAATGAAGTCTGTCTTGCTTTTAGAGTTCTTAGGTTTTATTGTGTGTGTCCAGCCTTACATTGTTTTGAGAGCAATAAACTAAGATAACACTTCACTATATGACCTCTTACTCTCTTTATTATTAGTACCATTGCTAGGAACGAGTGTCAGTTGTAATTAGGGGTGGAGTTATGATAAATGTCAGAGCATGTGCCATTTCCCCATAGCACAACAAGTTTGATATCTGAGGCAGTTTATAATGAAACACCCTCACAGTTTCTTCCTGCCTTTAAGTTTATTACTATTATTTAAGTACTAATTTTTCTCAATCTTATTTGTGTTGATCGGTCAATACAGTCTGCTAAAATGAACAGCACAACATCGGAAATAAAGAAATAGCTTCTGATGAGACTCAAACTCTTGTCCCACATCTTTCAAGGACGTTGCCTAAACCACTTTGGTCATAGAAGCCTGGTGATTACAAATCTGCTATTATATTCTGCCATCCCTACTTTTCCAATTCTGTTATGCCATTTTTTAGTTCACTATTCCCCAAAATAAGTTTGTTTATATAAATAGCCTCTAAGTTTTTATCTTTTCTATAACTTTATAATCTGCTTCGGTTACTTTTATCTTTCTTTCTTCCTGTCTGTTGATCTTTCAAATTATCAATCAATCTCAGTCTGTTTGTCTCAATCTATCTTTGTCTGTATCTGTCAGTCTTTTTTCTAAGTTGCCTTCTATTTCTATGTGTACACAATTAGCATTTGTATATCGGTCAGATCATATCTATGTCTGTCTGGTTCAATTTATCTCAGTTTTTTTCTTCTTCCATTTATCTTTGTTTATATCCTACAATCTTTTTACATCATTTCAGTCCTCTTTTATTCATTCATGTATTTATGTGTCACAGGATTTCCATACTTGTCAGAATAACAATGATCTCAGCATATGGCCACTAGTAGTTGCGATTAAAAGCAATTAAAATTAGGATGGAAGAAATACTTGTAAAAAATGAATAATGTTTGACAATGCTTCATCTAATAAAGAATAAAATCAAGATAATATTACTACCACTAATACTACTAGTGTACATAAAAATAATAACAAATATGGTGCTGAGCAATCAGGTAAGAATGGAAGGTAATTTTAAATAGTTACATTTGATCTTCTGCCAGCTGTAAAAGCTAAGGTAGCAGAGCAGCTGGTATGGATAACCAGGCTTCCCGGGGCAAAAGGGATGTGAGTTTGAGTTTCACCTGGAGCTTACCCTTTAATTCTGATCTGTGCTGTTCATTAACGGCCGTAGACTGATGGTCTGAGTAGTTGCGATGAAAACCAACTAAAATTGAGATGAAAGAAATACTGGTCAAAAATTAATAATAGCTATTCATATCTATCAATGTCTATCTCATTCTGTTTATATTTTTCTTAATTTGTCATTATCTGTCATAAATTATATCTATCACTTTTTGTCTCCAATGTGTCTTCCATTTTTTATCACAATCTCCCTCTCTCTCTCTCAACTGCTATCTTTATCTTAATCTTATCTTAGGAGAAAAGCTGGACAGGGTGGGGGAGCACTCATCTTATGGCGCTGTCTTTTTTCTTCTGCTTTTGCTCTGCATTTAGTTTCAGCATGGGAGGTTGCTTGGTAGATCTTGTGTCGTCATGCTTTCCTTTCGGCTTCCTCTTTTGTCCACTCATAAGCGTTGATACTGCAGATAAGGGTCCTTTTCAGGGAGTCTTTATATCACTTCTGTGGGGCACTACTTCTTCTCTGGCCATGGGCTAGTTCTCTGAAAAGCAATTGATTGTCCTCCATCCTCGCCATTTGGCCCACCCATCGCAGGTGGGTCTTTTGCATCATGGCCTCAGTGCTTGTGACCCTGGCTTTCCTGAGGATCTCATTGTTTGTGATGAAGTTGCACCAGCGCACTGAGGATGGTGTGGAGGCAACACTGGTGGAAAAAAGTATAAGTACCACTGGTATACAACCCAGGGTTCGGCACCCTATAGGAGGGTAGGCAATACTATGGCTTTGTAGACTTTAATTTTCATGTCTTCCTAGAGGTTTATGCTACCCCAGACATACTTGTGCAGTCTACCAAAGGCTTGGTTCGCCTTAGCCAGTCTGTTTTCTATCTTTTTGTCCAGTCTGGCATCGGTGGATATGACACAGCCTAGGTCCAGGAAGTCCCGGACAGTTGAGCATAGTTGAGCCGATGGAGATGGATGGTGGGTGGTACTTTTGTTTTGGTGTGGGTTGGTGTAGTATGATCATCTTTTTAATGCTAACTTCCATGTCAGAGAGTTTTGTGGTCTCTGTGAAGCAAGTCATTATCTGCTGGAGGGCTACTTTCTGTGTAAACAATCAGAGCTATGTCATCAGTGAACAGGAGTTCTCTGACTAGCTGTATCATAGTTTTGGTATGTGCTCAGAGTCGTTTTGGATTGGACAGGTCACTGTGTGCGGATGTATACATAGGGTGAAAACCATGTGTCAGCCCAAAGTTAGGCTGTCTCTGCAAGGTTTGCCCACATCTCATTTGGTAATGTGCAGAGACTGTGTTGAAGGGTGTGACAAGCCTGGTGGAAGGCTATTTTCTCGCGGATGTTGGTTGGGCGATGTGTGCCTGGTGAGCAGCACGATTTGCCAACAGTAGTTCTTGGATCTGTTGGTCGTTCTCATCAAATGTCTCTGTTTTTTCTTGTTGAGAATCTGAGGACGCCTTACAAGGTTTCTAGAATGGCAGATTTCATGTGACCCAAGAGGACTTTGGGTAAAGGGTCTTCAGGACAGTTGATTGTTTCCAGTTGAGATTCAAATTTTTCTTGGAATTCCGCCGGGTATCCTTATTTTGGAGGCAGCCGACCCTGAGGATTTTTTATGGGCACACCACTCCTCCTTGGCTTTGGTTTGAAGTGAAAGCTGAGTTTGCATCAGACAAGGTGGTGGTCGGATTGACACTCCACACTTGGCATCACTCTGGTTTGATGTACGTCCCTTTGGTCTCTCTGGCACACCAGAACATAGGTTATGAGGTGCCAGTGTTTTGAGTGATGGGGCATCCAAGTGGTCTTCAACCTGTCTCTCTGTTGAAAGAGTATGTTGGTGATGTATAGCTCTTGTTCCGTGGAGAACTCAAGGTGTCCATTGTCCATTGTCATTCGGATTACCGACTCTGTGTTTTCCAAGAACGCCTTTCCACATATCAATGTCCTGGCCTACCTTGGTGTTAAAGTTGCTGAGGATGATGACTTTGTCTGTTTTCGGGACTTTCATTAGGAGGAGGCATAGGTCAGAGTAGAATCTTAATTTCTCTACCTGGTCCACACAGAGTGTTGGATTATACATACTGAAGAGGGTAAAATGCTGCCTGTTGTGGTAGCCGCATGCTGATGATGTCTGAGTGGCTGGTTAACAGTCAAGATGATGTTGCACCTCAGCGTGAATCCAATGCCAGATAAGCATCGCTCTGATTGGGGCTTGTCCGACCAGTACAGAGTGTAGCCTGTTTTAAGTTCTTTCAGGCTGCCTCGTTCTGAAATTCAGATGTCAATATATAGCTTTCTTAGTTCAAATGCAAGTAGAGCAGACCAATGCTCAGGATATACACACATATATATATATTCCACTGCTGTGGAAAACACTTCACAAAAATCTTTGTTTGCAAAGCCAAACCATTCATATATATATTGATAAGAAGTCTGCTATTTTTAATTCTTCGAGAGCATAAATGATAATACTCAGAAAGATTAAAATCTTATTTTTAAATAAAAGGATGTAAATTTCTATTTTTAATTTGAAAAACATTTTTTTCCTGATATGCTTTATACTTTGTACTGAAATACATGTATCTAAGAACCAATCTGTGTTTTTGTCTACATATCTTGTTAGCTATTTCTGCCCGCTCATTCTCCATTTCACAATAGATAGATCATGGAGTCCAACTTCTAATAGTCTGATCTTTTAATCCAACCAAAACTTGATCAAAAGGTTTTTATTCCTATTTAATATTTGTTTTCAGTGCTATCAATCTATGGTACGATACAAGTGTATAATAAGTTGGCCAGAAGTTTCATATTGAGCTGTCACTGTGTAATTTAACCCCATCACCTATGACATCTGATCTGGATGTGGAAACATAGAGGTTGGGCTGTTAGGCTTGAGCCTCTATTTTAATATTAAACATGTGTTGGTAGGTATGAATGTATATATAAAGTGACAGATTATTTTGTTGTATGTATCCCATTCTTTATCAGTCTTATGTAATCTTTCTCTTGGCTGCCATCTGTAGGCGTCTTTCTGTTTTATTTGCAGATTCTTGAAAGATTCGGGTAGGAATCTTTTGAGCCACAATCTAATTTCCGTTCTTTCCTAAGTATAGTGGCTCCCATATAGTGTTGATATCTATGCTCAGCCTACTGATTGGATGTGTAATATTAATTAAAATTTTAATAATCTTTTAGTAATTACATTCGTTTAATATATTGTTAGATACATGTGTGTGTAATATTATTATGGGTGGTTCTAAACCAGATAGCAGTTTGAACACATTATGGGTTTTATGTACATGTGTGTATATACAGGTGTGCGTGATTTTATCTATGTGTATGCGCGTGTCTTTTGAGGATATGGTTTGTTCCCCAGTTTAAGCATGGAAATCAAAAACTTGTGTATGTCACAGGTCAAGTGGGCTGACAGGCAGGGACATCAGATAAGAATATTAGTTTGCCGACATTTGGATCATTAAAGGGTCTGATTTCAAAATCTCTTCATGGATTACAGCTTTCCAATGCTCCTCAAACCTTATTTTTAGGGAGCAGATAGTCGTGCCTTTGTATTCCCTACCATAACTGCATGAAATGTTATATACACAGTTTTTGGTAATGTTTACTTCCAGTGCCAGTATATTGCAGCATATTTGCATAGTGAAACTACTTTTGAATAACTTCCTGATGTTTTATGGACCATAGATTCTCTGTATTTGATATCATATAGAAGGTGCTTTTATTTTCCAACATTTAAAAAACAATTTACTGGTACTCAAGGTGTTGTGTTGAGGTGGAGACAGTGGTCACATTATTCTGACCATACGCTTTTTTATTCTCTTGTACTTTACTTGCGCCCTGTTAACCATTCATTTCAGGAACACATTCCCTACTCTATCCATTGCCAGCCTCGATGCTGGACAAGGAGTTCTCCATCTCCTAGACTGGTTGCCAACCGAGGCTGAAGAACAACTGCTCTGCTATTTGCCAAGGACATTAGTGTGAACTGAACTCAAACTGTATCAGTCAGAGTTTGAATTCAGTTTACAGATTCAATTGTCCATGCTACTAATTGATAGGCCACAGCCACCTGTACCACGTTTTCCAACACAATGACTGGAAAAAAAATACCCTGCCAGCCATATGAGAAACCACATGAAAATTTTGCGAGCAAAATTTTGTGTGCTTGTATTTTGCATCTTTGTCTAAGTTATTTTCCTCAAAGGTGTTTTGTTTTTTCATGTGTCATGTAACTGTCATATATGTTTTTGAAGTTATCTATTGTTTTTGTTTTTAGTGTAAGCATGGGTTAATGACAGATATTAACAGATTAAAAATGCAACAAAATATTATGTACTTACAGAGATCCTTTATTCATATAGTGACTGTAGTCAACCTAACACGTGTGTACTATGAAGCGCTCTCAACTACTACTAATAAACAATCACTGCTCATTCACCAGAACGTGAAACAGCACCCCCTAGCGGAATAACATATGATACTTACTTAACATTTAGTATATTTGGATTGATTATAATTCTTTGAGAGAAGAGGTTTTTCTAGTGTTTTTTTTTTAGTATTCTTTATATATTTTGTTGTTGTTTCTTCTGTTCATTGTAAAAGTTTTTAAGCTGGGATATTATCTATACTTTTTATTATTTTGAATGTTTCTATTGCATCTCCCCTAATTCTTCTTTCTTCTAGTGTAGTTAATTTTAATTTATGATGTCTAATTTCATATGAGAGAATTTTAAATTTGGGGACCATTCTTGTTGCTCTTCTTCGTATATTTTCTAGTTCTGTGACATCATTTTTGAGATATCGATTCCATGCTTGGACTGCGTATTCTAAGTGTAGTCTGGTAAATGTTGTGCGTAGTATCTTAAAAGTTTGTGTATATAAGTAATCAAATCTTGCTCTTATTATACCTGTTATTTGATAGGCTTGTTAGTTATTTTTGATATGTGACTGTGTATTTGGAAATGAGAAGATATAATTATACCTAGGACTTTAGTTTCTCATTGTTCATGCAATAGCCGTTTCTTTATTTTTTTCATTACTTGGCATTTGTCTATGTTGATAAATAGTTGCCATATTTTAGACCATTTTTCTAATATTTTTATGTCTTCCTCTAGTTTTATAACATTTTCTGTATCTTTTATTGTGTTGTATATTTTAGTGTCGTCTGCAAATATGTTGCATTTTGAGTTGATTGTTTTACGTAAGCAAGAAGATAAGGCCTTTCCAAAAGCTAATATTAAGCCTTTGCTTCTGTAGACTACAAGTATTTCTTTAATATTCCCTGCTCTAATAAAGTAGCATCTTTTTCCCACCCAGAACCAACCATTTGCAATTATAAGTGTTCTTTATCAGCCTCCCCACAACGGCAAATTTGACACAAGGTCGGATTAGGGTGGGGTCCTGCACGTTCGAGAACATGCAGGCAGGATGGGTGGGGATCCCAAATCCCCATGACTAGAGACCTGAGGGGGGAGAATCCCCAAGTCCCTGTCACTGAGACAAATGCCATGAGGACCAGGATTGATACTTCCCTGGATAGCAAGTCCAGTGTGAGGTGAGCGCGAACGGAGACCCCACACTTAGACCAGCACACCCGATTCACACATGTGGGGCGACAGCAGAGGTCAACGACCCAACCGAAGTGCAATGGAAGGGCCTCACTCTGAAACGTTCATCTACTGTTTGTAACCGTTTGTATAATGTTTGCATTGTGATTTGAAAGGGTGGCTAAACTGTAGATGCTTTGTTTATGAACAAACACCCAATAAACATTTGGACACAAGCCTTAAGCAACTGTCCTCACTCAATGTTTGTGCAAACATTACATGAACGCTCAAAGAATGCACTGTGGGTTTCTTTTAATATGCCATCAGATACATTAATAATTGACAATTGTTCAATCAAAATCACTCAAAATAAAGACATCAAATTTGGACATTTGTTGCAGTTATTCTCTGATGACAGCAAAAAACTATTTCTAGCTCAAGAAACCTCCAAATGAAATTGATGGAAACAACAAACTGGAGTTGTATTTTCAATCAAAACATTACTACAAAAGTTTATGCAAATAGGATATTAACCACAATGCTTGACACACATGTGTACACTCTTTTCATCTTTATTTTTGTCCCCAGTGGAAAAGCTGGGGACTATCATTCGCTATGGGTGTCTGTTGTCGCCATCGTCATTGTCATTTTGCCCTTTTTCTCAATGGGATAACTTTGTTATTCCTTAATATATTTCAATGAAATGCTGTATGTAGGCTTGTGGAGAGATTCTACTTGGGGGATGATGAGTTATGGCCAATCCAATTATTTGTTTACATTTTATAAGCAAATCATTGTTTTTGTTTACAATTGGGAAAATTTCTCAAATCTTTACAATTTTGCTGAAATTTGGCTATAATGTTGACAAAACCCCTGGAATTGAAAAAGAGTGAGTTATGGTCAATCCGATTGTTTGTTTACATTTTGTATGTCAACATGAAAAACATTTGAACTTTGGAACTGCTGAACAAATGAAAATTGTTATACAGGTTCTTGGGCACCTAAATACTGAAAATATATACCATTTTTAAGAATTTTATGGTTTTACGATCCTAAGAAACAACTAATTGCCATTATGGTAGTCCATCATTCCATATTATATTGTCTGTGAGAGACAAATACCCTCTGGCCCTTCTGTATCTATCTTTCTCTTTCTCACAACCCTTTTCTGCTGAGGACCTTTATACTTTTAAGACTTTTTCATTTAAGATTCCTCCTTTGCATTAAGAATTTCATACATTACGAAATTCAAAACATAACAAGATAGTTTATCTATCTAGCTATCTATCTATCTACACACACATAACTATGCACACATATAAGTAGAGGGAGAAGATTTACCAGGTGAATAATTTCTGTAAGTTTCAGTTTGAATCAATTGAGAAAGCAAATAAATATTCCTTGCAGCATTTTTCAAAATTTTAATGTGAGTTGTCAGTCTGTCATATCGGTAGCTAATTTGATTAATTGTTCATATTTCATATTATTCCAAAGTATATATTTCTTTGCATATGCAAAGAAAGTTGGGAACAAAATCCTGCAAGCCGATTTAGATAAGCAAATGTTATAAGGTATGAGCGAATCGTAATTAAATTAAATGAAAAGAGAGAATAGAATAAAATAAAATAAAAGGGAATGAAGGTCATAAGTGGACTTGGAGAAGCCCAAATTGTATAACAAAAAATGAAATTGACTTCATAATAACTGACAAGATCCATAACATTAAAGACAACTGAATTCAACTTCAAAACTGAAAGCAACAAAATGATTCTTAAGAAGAAAAAGAGAGAGAACATTAGCAATTTTCAAGTAGCGATAGAGAACAAATTTCAGGTCTTGCGGAATAGCAACTGTAACATAGAGGAAAAGAGTAGTAGCCTGACAAATATAATTAAGGAAGCAGCAGAGATGGTGGGTGATACAAACGTCAACAATAATATGGGGAAATACTCTAAAGCACCATTAAAACTAATCAAAAAGAGGAGAAATCTGGAGATAAAAACTAAAGAGGATGAAAACAAAAGAATTTAACAAACTAATAAACAAAAGAACAAGAGAAGAAAAAGGAAAGAAAAACAAGAGGTTAGTAGAGGCTGTCAGAAATGGAAAGAGTTTAAAACACGACAGAGCTGCATATCATACCAGCAAGTAACTGAGGATAAAAATGGCAAAATTATCAAATGTAGGGACAAGCTATCAAGAATAACTGAAGAATACTATGAAAATTTGTATACATCAGAAATCAAAGTAATGCAAACTGATAAGCTGATAGATACTAGTGATATCCCAGACATAACAGAAAACGAAATAATGTTTGCATTACAAAATATGAAACTCGGAAATGCTCCAGGCGATGATTGCATAACAACAGACCTTCTAGAAGATGCAGGAGAGATCTTGCACAAAGAACTAGCACAGCTATTTACACAGTGCATAAGAGAAAGAAAAGTACCTAACAACTTCTGTCTAGGAATAGTGATCCTACTCCACAAGAAAGGAGATAACCATGACTTTGACAGCTACAGCCTTATTACACTATTATCTAACATATATAAACTATTCACGAAAATACTCCCAAACAAACTAACAGGCACTCTAGATAAAAAAAACAACCACGTGAACAGGCAGGCTTCAGAAGTGGCTACTCAAAAATGGACCACCTACATACAATAAATCAACTAATCAAAAAGTCATTAGAATACAACAAACCACTTTGTTTGACCTTTGTAGATTATGAGAAAGCATTTCACTCAGTAGAACATACAGCAGTCTTCAACTCAATGTGAGAACAAGGTGTTAATGAGAATTACACACATGTCATTCAAAATATATATGAAAATGGCACTGCAATAATTAGACTACATAAAGATACAAACAAGATAAAGATAGCAAAAGGAGTAAGACAAGGGGATACAATATCACCTAAACTATTTATAGCAAGCCTTTCGGGAAACTGACTGGGAGGGAATGGGAATAAACATAGATGGAGAATATTTAAACCACTTGAGATTTGCTGAAGACGTCGAAATATCCAATTGAAATTATCAGCACTGCAATTTACTGAGACTTCACTCCTTCAGCTTAAAATAGAATAATAAGCTTCCCTCAAAGTGGGAAGCTAATATACCAATGGTGAAACCCCAAGGCCAGCCCTGATTGGTCAATAGCCCAGCACTAGGTAAATCACTGCCATTCAAGTGCCATCTACCTTGATATACTCCAAACAGCCAATCATGAAGGGGGGCACAACTCATATTAACTTATAAATAGTTAACAGCTCTTCCACCTTTTTCTTTTCTCTACATTCTCTCTGGTGCCCCACTAAGTAACTTCAAGGAGGGGACACCGCTTTTGATTAAAACATCAACAACCTGATATTCTTGTGAAACCCAGATAACCTCGTCCAGTTCTTTACTACTCAGCATTTCCCCTAAGAATGACTCGATTCTCATCCTTTTATCAAGAATCTGAGTAGTTCAATGGGTGGCACCATGCACTCCAGAGTTATCTGTCTTGCAAATTACGGGGATCTTAGACAAATCATCAATGTGTAGAATTTTACGGAGGAATGTCCTATAAAACATACAAGCCTCAGCCTTCCTCCAAATTGGCAAAGAATGCATCAATGTAAGCCATTATGTGCAGTTCATGTAGATCACCAAGACCTGGAATATAAATCTTTGAAGCCTCCTTTTGTTGGCTTGTCTTATACATTCCACCCTTCCTTTCTTCATAAATGAGGGAAACTCACTAATGTCAAATCTGAGATCAGGTCTAGTATCAGGTCTAGTATCAGGTCTAGTCTGTGTGCCAATCCAATTCAACCGGCCATTGGCCTGTCCCACGGTTGTCTCTTCTGCAGGATTTAGTCTCCCATCTCCAACAGCAGAGTGGGCGGGGATAGGCTGTAGATCCTGCACATATCTGACAACAATTTTATCACCTTGTTGATCAATATCCAGTCCGAGGTACTTAAACTTAGTAGAACCTTCAGATTTCACTACAAAAGTGGCTTTCATCCTCTCTAACAGACATCCTAAAGAGCTCAGAGCCACCCCAACAGAAGTCATGTAAATCACTGCCATTCAAGTGCCATCTACCTTGATATACTCCAAACAGCCAATCATGAAGGGGGACACAACTCATATTAACTTATAAATAGTTAACAAGAAGCATTGGAAGAATTACAAAACTTGTTGACTGATCTAAATAGTAAAAGTAAAAATGTAGGTTTAAAGATGAACAGAACAAAGACAAAAGTAATGTTCAATGATAAATTTCCCCAAAAGACCATAAAAATATAGGGTGAGCCGCTAGAAGAGGTTGACAAATACATTTACTTAGGTCAGCTACTAAAGTTAGAGAAAGACCATGAAAGCAAAATAAAATGATGATTAAAAATCAGCTGGAAATCATTTGGTATGAATAGAGACATATTGAAGAGCACCTTGCTAATGTGCTTAAAGCAGTTCATACAATGATGAATGCATAATACTAGCTATGACTTATGGATGGAAAACATGGAAATTAAGAAAACAAACTGAGAACCAACTTAGAATTGCACAGAGAGCCATGGAAAGAGCAATGTTAGGGATTACTTTAAGATATAGAAAAAGATCAATATCGATCAAAGGGAGGACAATACATATAATTAAATAATTAAACAACACAAATGGAGATGGGCTGGACACTTAGCAAGGGGAGATGAGAACAGATGGAGCAAAAGACAAACCAATTGGTACCCATGGGATAGTAAGCGCAGTAGGAAAAGACCAGAGAGTGGACTTATAATGGTTAATGATATATATATTGTACATATGTAACATTTTTCAATCAATGAATGCACAGATACTACACTCTGATCCTAGGCAGAGGGTGAGGGAGCAATACTTTTATCCTAGACAGTGGTGATCCATACGTAAATAATCCTGTAATTTTCGAGTACATAAATAAATATGGACATGCAGATCACTCAAATAAAATATATACACACAGAAACGTACAGATATCTAAAATATCATAATATAGTACAAACATATTATATAATACATGAATACTTACGCTCAAACGTATGTCCATTTTGTGCACACACACATACACATATATAATACACATGCACACACATAACATACATCTGTATTTTCCACATAAAATATTTGTTGTAAATTATCCCAATACACACACACACACACACATATA
>VCCN01003764.1:1987196-2006153 GCA_006491835.1 Architeuthis dux | reverse complement strand
TATATTCACATACATACAAGAATTACCGGAAAAGTTTTTTGATGAGAAATGGGCAATTCATAAGAAAATAAAAATAAATGGGAATGATTAGTGCTTTTTACCTTCAAACTGATTTTCATCTGCACTGATGGCTTCTTACTGCCATATGTGTTGGTTGTTCATTTAACTTGGGAATTCTTTTTTATGACTATTGCTCATGTCATCCAATGGGAAATTGGTGAACAAAGAATTCCTTAAGATTTTTTCAGTCTGCCATTTGCATCCTGCCATGCTTGAGTTACACCAAATTGCTTTTGATTGGCCGAACTTTGCAGGTTAAAGAGTTACTTCCAATAGATTGCAGAATTCCGGTATATCTTCTCTTGTGATGACTGGATTTAACCTGACTTGATACATAATCTGTGAAATTACTAAAGTACCTTGTTGACAATTCAATGTTATACTCCAATAAAGTCTCAAGATATTGTTATGAATTTTGAAAGCGCATTCAACTTATTTAAAACCATTCAAATGAATATTTGATTAATAAACGAGAAAAGTGGTAGAATTTCATAATAGAACAAAAACAAAAACATTAATATACTGAACAGGATGTGAATAAACATTGAAATATTAACAACTTTTTTTTACACTTGCTTGTTTTTTCCCACAAAAGTTAAAATAAGAAAGTCAAACAGAGAAGAATGAAGCAGAAGAGAAATATTATGCCTTTCATGAAGTTATTGAATATTATACGGTTTTTATTTTTGTTAAGTCTGTATATAGTCGAGTTTGTTGTGTATTTTCATTCAAAATCTTTGTAGATTAGCAAAACTATACATCTTTGGAATCTTCAGAGGATGGAGAATCTGAAAATCAATGTTAGCATTTGCACAAATACCTGCATGGCCACCATAAAATACATATTTTTCACTATTAGTCTGGTTCACTATGTATTTTCATTCAAAGTTTTTTTTAGATTAGCAAAACGATACATTTTTGGAATCTTCAGAGCATGGAGAATAAAAAAAAAATAATGTTGGAATTTGCTTAGTCACCTGCATGGCTGCCACTTTGGATTTTCAAAATGGCTGCCATAAAATATATAATTTGCGCTATCTCAGCTTCTAGTCAACCTAGAAACATAATTTTAGTATGCAAATCCTATGTTTTCTGGGTCAAGGAATCCAATAAATACATCAAAATAGTGCTCAGGGTTAAAAAGAATCAACAAACAAAGGTATTTTAAAACCATTATCTTTACATTTGTGATATAACTTTATTATATAATACATTTTGCAAGTCCTTTGAAGTTATAGGTATGGATTGATAAAGCAAAAAAGCAGCCTTGGTAGTTATCAGGTTGAACTATAAGTTCTATGAACAGGATCTACTAAGTCTATATCATTCGGGAATATGCTTTTACAGATCTTCATCACTGTTTTGAGTGTCATTTTCGGCATTACAGACTGCATCATTTTCGTAGTCACTTCTACACAAACAGGTCTGTGCAAGCCAAGTTGTGTCTCCTGCATGAACACTTCTGGGTTATTTAATGGGCTTTATACTGATACCTGACCAACTCTTCAATGGCCTGTTGGGCAGGTGGAACCTTTGTGGTTGTATCTCACCATGTTCATTCTGATAATAGTCATGTTTGAGTGGGTCGAACAGACATTGCTACATATGGCTTGGCACCACACCCTACTCTGTATGCGCAGGAGGCAACTTTTCTGCTTTCTGCCAGATGTTTGCAAAACATATCCCACTGTAGGGCAGGAATACTTGTTATATGGATGCCCCTTGGGCAGTTGATCAAGCATACAAAGTTGGTCAATGCATCCTTCACATCCTGTGTTAGGTCGCCTTCCTCTCATTTTTTTCAGTGCTGAGATGATGTTCCTGACAACTTTCATGTACTGTTGGAACCACTTGGTTTTGCCTACTCTAGAGAATCTTCCAACATTATTGGCTCCAGTGAATATGTGAAAATACCGATAACTGCTGCCTTGTCTCATCCCAGCGCAATCTGGATTGGCTCATTCTCCAAATACATATCACAGTGTGTTTGCAGAGCTTGTCGTAGTGTGCAAGAGCCAGAACCAAGACATCAGTAGCTGTTAAGCAGATCATCAATGTATTAGTCTCCTCATGGTTGTTAACTTCAAACTGCTTCCTGGACTTCATTCACTGGCTTTAAGAATATGGATTTGAGGTTTGCTTTTTCTGTGAAGAACTTGTCTAGGAGAAGTTCATACAGAGCCATGTATGTATGGATGTGTGTACGAAGAGTTCTTTGTAGTTGGCACACTTCAGGATCTGTTGTGTTGTGGCGGTGCCATATACATCAGCCTTAATCCATGCATCATCTATCCCAGAATTTTCAATGTATACCCTCAGTGTAGCCATCACAGTGTGTAGTTTACCCAGCCTGGGAAGAACTGTTCTTTTCAGATCATCCCTTGAATCCAGGAACTGCACCACCTTCTCGTATAAGGCCATGTCAAAGGTAATCAGTGTTGGGTGTTTTTCATCAATGACCAAACTCTTCAACTGGGACTCTTGTAGAATCACATTCAGCATTGTAGACCACTTGTGTGCAATTTCTGGCAGCAGTGGTAGTGTACCAACTTGTGTCACGGATTGGCCAGATGACACAAGTGAATTGAATCCAGCCCAACCAGGCCTACTGCTCTGTTCTCCATTATCCATTTCACTAGACAGGGCAGACACTATGATCCAGTCGAGGGTGGTCAGTTCATAAGACTTAGCAACCCTTGATTTAATTTTTAATTTTGGCTTGATCGGTACATGATATGAGGCAACTGATTCTTTGCCTCACTAAGTTCCAGAATGAGTGCACTTCGGTGAAGTCAGTATTGTCAATCGCAAAGAACACAAAGGTTCCTTTTTTAAGGAAGGGTGCGACGTATAGACCATCAAACCATCTTGTGTTTTCCACCATATCAATGGCTACAGTTTCCAAGAGTTGTGACTGACTGTATGGTACACAATAGTTCTTTGGATGAAGAAGGTCTATTAGTTTCCTGGTGATAAATGGTAAGTGCCAAACTCAGAACCTGTGGATTTTCTCGGGCATGTTGTATCCAGAATGTTTCTGTGGCCTGCTTGGGCCTTTTGAAATACTGACCACCAGTCAAACTAGATTATTACCTAGGAAAATACTTTCTGTCAAATCCCAGACAGGTGGTTAAACAGCCATGATGACTTGACATGGAATGACCCCAAAGTGAAGCAAGTGTTAGGATTAGGAGTTTAATGATGCCACCAGTGTTTCTTTTACCCAGAAATCATAGGATTAGCCTATTTAATTATGTTTGTAGGTTGACTAGAAGCCAAGATAGCGCAATTTATGTATTTTATAACAGACATTTTGAAAATCCAAAATGGTGGCCATGCAGTTGTCTATGCAAATTCAAACATTATTATTCTGATTCCCCATGCTCTGAAGATTCCAAAAATGTATAGTTTTGCTAATCTAAAAACAACTTTGACTAAAAATACATAGTGAACCTGACTAATAGTGAAATATATGTATTTTATGGCGCCCATTTTGAACATCCAAAATGGCGGCCATGCAGGTGTCTGTGCAAATGCCAACATTGATTTTCAGTTTCTCCATGCTCTGAAGATTCAAAAAATGTATAGTTTTGCTAATCTACAAAAACTTTGTACAAAACCTTATTTTTTCAAACAATGAACCAGACTAATAGATTACATAAGTGAATAAGCCACTATTTCAATGCTTAAATATTATTTTTGTTCTGTTAAAATATATAAATTACTTTGTGTTCTATTAAATTGTGAAGGTGTATCGTATAATTCCCTCTAGTTCTGCTAGTAAATATTTTCTTATTTGAAGGTTATTACTATTTTGGTGTAAAAATGGTGTAAAAATTTGAGTACATCAGCTAAAACCTTACAAATGATTATTTTATTAGTCATTATTTATTAGATGAAGTATTATAAATCATTATTATCAATTTTTGACTACTATTAAGATGAAGCTAAATAGTAGTAAAAAGATTAATGATAATGGCTTACAAATGATATTTATCTATTATTAATTTTTTACTCATATTTTTTCATCTTATTTCTTTTGCTGCTGTTATGAAATAAGATGAAAAAATATGAGTAAAAAATTAATAATAATTGACAAAGCTCCATCTAATAAATTCAAATAATATGGATATTTATTGTAAGGTTGTTATAATGACAGATATTAACAGATTTTAATTGCAACAAAAGACATACTCACACAGCTCTAATTTATTCATACATATTTACAATGACCGCACTCAACATAACATGCATCTTCTCAATCTCCTAAAACCAATATATCTTCTCCAGCCAAGAGGATATAAACAATGGTGCCTTACTGGAAGTCGATAAGCACTCTCCTGCCTAAAGGGAATAATTCATTACAGACAAGGAAAATACTTAGTTAACATTTATCTTATTATAAAGAATGTTGTCTTTTGCATTTAATACTATGTGCAACAAACTAGAGATCATTGCCGAGTTCTTCAGTAACCTTAATGTGATGTGGGGTTCGATGATTTTGAGAAAAAAGAGAAAATTCTTTTATTTAGGTAATGAGTAGAATTTGCTATTGATTTGATCTTTTAGTACTCTATCTATCTGTGTGTGTTTGAAAAGAGAAAGATAAGCTTAAGATAATATATAATATATAGATATATTTTTTAATCTAGAGAAGAAAGATTTAATGACATTCCTGTCTGAAATAAGTGACATCTAATTCAGAGAGAAAGAAAATATTCTATTCTGATTTTTTTTTCCTTTCTGAGTTAAGTGAGTTCAGCCATTTTTTCTTTCTTTTTTATTTCTTTTCCATATTATCTGGTGTAAGTTTATATTGTGAATTTCTTTTTCCTTCTTAAGAGGATTTTGTAATTCTTGGGAACTTTGCAAACATTTCTTTCAGTACATTTTCCTGATGATTTCAATCCCAATCCTTTCTCTTTGTCTCTTTGTCACGGTATGAAAAAAAAAATGCCATTTTACGATTGGAACCAATTTTGATAATATCAATTGTACTTTGTAAAGAAATCATTACATCCTGCAGCAAATGAAATATTTCTTTATAAATATATACATACTCACACAGATACATGCGCACATACACAGAGACATATATATATATATATAACAATCAGTAGAAACATTTCAGTCTATTTAGGTTCATTATCTGCTACAGAAGTCTCAAAAGAAATTGTGGGCAGTGGTGTAGTGTTGTGGGAATGCATAGGAACGGCATTCCCTCACTATCTTTAGACATTCTCATTTTATTTATACTTGAATATACTTGAAATAGGCTTTTTTGACAACCAGTTAATTGCGTCATTAAGTCAGCTGCAGTGCAGTTCAGTGTAAACTAATAAGAAAAATGGTACTTAAATTTGGTATGTCCGATATCAGAATAAAGATTATTTTTTTAAATATTGATATTCTCAGATGTGACCGTCTTTTCAGTTAGGTTGTTCCATGTGTTTTCCACTCTTGCCGAGAGGAAATTTTTTCTAACACCAGTGGAGGTCTGAATTTGTAGTTTATGGCTGTGTCCTCTGGTTTTACTGCAAATAGATGAAGTCAGCATTTTCTTATCAGTGCATTTTGAGCAATGAACGTCAGTATCCACTCTATGCATGTTGTTCCGGATTCTATAGACCTCTAGTAGGTCAGTACGTTTTCTTCTGTATTCAAGAGTCTCTAGATTAAGTTGTTTTAATCTTTCAGTGTAGGATATATCTCCCAATCTCGGAATGATCTTGGTGGCTCTCCTCTGAACTCTTTCTATGGCATCTGAGTTGTACTTTGTGTTTGTACCCTCAAATTAGCTAAAATGGTGCATTGTAGCTATATATACTAATAAAGGTAGTCCTAAAATGTGCTAACTTAAAGAATACTTGAAAAATCCGGGTGCAATCGCTAGAGCAGGCAGCTCTGTATTCCCTCACTTCTGGTTTTAAGCTCTACACCATTGATCATGAGACCAATTTTTGCAAAGTATAGACTTAGATCCACAAACTTTTGAAAATGAATTCTTCATCCTTAATATGAATTTCACAACATTTTCTATTGGCAAATTTTCAGTTTTCTGCCGCCAACTACGGGAAGTTTGCTCATGTGCACTGCCCTGTAACAGACATCTCTAAGAATACTTATCAGTGATTCACCAGCTGTTTCTGATCATACATTATGGGGAAAATTTGGGGAAATGATGTGTCTGGAATAGACATTGTGAGGAAAGTCTTCTTCTTTTTTTTGGTTTTCTATAGATGAATGCTTCTTTGAAAGTTAAGCTGAATTTGACAATATTTTGATTGCTAAATTTCTATCTTATGGCACTCACTTACAGAAAAGTTCTGTAATAAACTTGATCAATAGAGTGATAAAGAGGTAATAGTAAAAATATTAAAAAAACAATTAGTAGAAGTTTTCAATTTATTATAAAAGAATTCCTCGAGCAGAATGAATACAAGCCTGATTCAAATTAATATTTTACTCACTAAAATTCTGAGATAAGACATATTTTACTCGCTAAAATTCTGAGATAAGACATTGCCATTATTCCACTAATAATTCAGACTAATATCCTCATCCCTGTTTTTATCATATTTCAACAATACATTTTCATATTTTCTCAAGTGTCCGGTTTATTTGGTTTGAGTATTTTTTTTCTTTCTTTTAAATCCTTTCAAAACTAATCTATTTAAGTCCCTAAATTAAAATGTCCCAGTAGACTGCTAAAAGAGATCTACAGGATATCCCAGCAGTCATAGAAACCTAGGGATATAAATGTCCCAAGAGTTTTTAAAGGGTTAAAGATGGTTTTAGTTCTAGACATCAAAGATTCCTGCAGACAGAAGCAATCCAGTACAGGCCCTAGCAGGTTTGTTTTTTCTGTAAGTTCTAACATGCATTACCACTTTCTCCTGTGAACTGACCTTATAATCTACTCCATTGAAACCTTCACTATATCTAATGCGAAACTTTTATACATTGGTCCCACCAAGAAGATGTAAAAGTTCTATTGGATCATGTAAACTCTATTAGACCATCTATTCATTACATGAGGTAAAAAGAGTACAATAACAAAATTCCTTTTTGAGATGTCCTTGTAACCTGAACAGAGGATTGTTTTAGCACTTGTGTATACAGAGAACCAACACACACAGAACCAAATGTTATATTAGAATTTTAAGTCAAGACATGTCTTTTCTGTTCGCTTTAGTCCATTGCCTTCAACATAAGGCAAAGGACATCAGCAGTGATCTCTGGAAACTAAAAGATCCTATTAAATATATCTGGGCCATTTTGAATTATGAAATAAGGAAAACGTATCTAGAAAATCTTGTACAAAAGAAGATTTGCATTGTTTTGTATGCAGCCTGTTTGTATATCCCATAAGAGGAGATAGCACATCTGATAAATTTGATGTCTGTAAGAGTGAAAACTTCCATTAAAAAAAATTGTTTTTGAATTGTTTAGATTGTTGAAATCTAAATAATTCAAAAATTATTTTTTTTAATGGAAATTAGATTTTAAAGTTTTCACTCTTACAGACATCAAATTTATCAGATGTGCTATCTCCTCTTGTGGGATATACAACCAGGCTGCATACAAAACAATGCAGATCTTCTTTTGTACAAGATTCTTTTCCTGGAAACAGTGTCTATTTACAATTTGTTTGAAATGGACATGTCTATTTACCATGATTATTTATTTTTGACTAGTGATTTCTTTAATCTTAATTTATATTTAGTCTGAAAATAGTTGTCTATTTACATTCATAATTCATTTTTTACAAGTATTTTCTTTCATGTAGTCCGTGTAAGCTTGGGTTAATGACAGATTAAAAATGCAACAAAATATTATGTACTTACAGAGATCCTTTATTCATATAATGACTGTAGTCAACCTAACACGTATGTACTATGAAGCGCTCTCTCCTACTGATAAACAATCGCTGCTTCACCAGAACTTAAAACAGCGCCCTCTAGTGGAAGTCTTCTGCCTAAGGGGAATAACACATGATACTTACTTAACAGTCCGAATAGACAAGTCTATTCACATTTAGTCTGAAAATAGACATGTCTATTTAGATTTTGTCTGAAAATAGACATGCTTATTTACTTTTTGTCTGAAAATAAATGTGTTTATTTACTTTTTGTCTGAAAATAGACTTATCTATTTACATTTTGTCTGAAAATAAACGTGTCTTTTTATTTTTTGTCTGAAAATAAATGTGTCTATTTACATTTAGTCTAAAACTAGACCTGTCTATTTACTTTTGTCATGTCTCTATATAATGTTAGATGATCATTTTTTTCTTTTGTCTCTCTGCTTGTTTGATACCTGACTGCTTATCCAAGACTAACAACTTTTTTGCAACGTTTAGTGAGATGAAGGTTCTCAACTAAATTAGGTTGCCATACATCTGGAAATGATCACATGATCAGTTTCACAAATTTGTAATATCCTTTGATACATGCCTTCTGAGCAGATCAGATCATATTCTTCTATTAACAGCTTATTGACATCTCTTCTTGTTCAGGTCATTGGATAGATAACAAAATCCAATATACTGCTGTGAGAAACATTTAAAAGATCACAGCTTTTAACTTATATGGATCGGCCAACCTCTACATTATAACCTGATGAAGGTGGATGATGGGCCAGTTAAGATGCATTGAGCTTTAGTTTTACGCTTGGATGTATGTACAGTCTGAATAAACTGACTTCAAAAAGATCATTTTTTATTGCTTTGTTTTTGGGATTGTCTATTGCCACTGTAGACATTTTATAAGAACTAATATTTTGCACACTTTTCACAGGTTTCTGTTAGGTTGCTATATGGGAATCTTTTTAAAAGTTGCTGAAAATTTGTCCTTCTGAATATTGATCTAACATGCTCTTTTGTTTGTGTGTTGGTTGTTTGTTACTTTGTTATTATCTGTTTTTAGCTGTGTTGGTTAAACACATTTCGTTAGAACCGTATTTAGCTGTGTTTAGCAAAAAAGAGGAACAAAAAGATGTGTATCCAAGGCAATTGCCTGTGGTCAAAGAGACCCTTCTCAGTTCCCACTTCTGAGCCCTCGTTTTCTGGTACCAGAAACGGGGCTCGTAATGGGGGCTGTTGGGTAACTTCTGCTTCGGCATATTTATTGATATTAAGCATACATATATACATACATATATAAACATTACACCACTCACCTTTTCTTTTTTTAAATTTAAAATTTAAATAAATTTAAAATTTCAGTGCTATAGCTTACTGAAAGTGTTCTGTTTATTTGTATTGTTTTTTTTTTTGTTTTTTGTTTTACATTTGTGTTTTCTAGTGTTGCTTTCTCAGGTAAATGGTTTTAGGTTTTTTTTGTGCATGTGTGCGTTATTACTATTCTTTTTTTTTCAAAAGGAAATTGTTTGTTAATGTTGAAACGAGTGTGTGATGGAATTGAGTTTCATGTGATGTCACCAGGGTGGAATTCTACCCAGCTCCACATGTTTCGAAATGAAGAGAAACAAAAAGATGTGTGTCCAGGGCAATCGCCTGTGGTCAAAGAGACCCTTCTCAGCTCCCAATTCCAGGTCCTTATTTCCGGTACTGGAAACAGAGCTCGTTAGGGGGGGGGGGTAACTTCTGCTTCGGCATGTTTATTGATATTAAGCATATATATATACATACATATATAAACATTACACATGTGCATAAAGAGATATACTCAAATCTATGTGCATGTGAGAGGGTTTGTGTGTGCATATACAAGGGTGGATCAATAAGACTGTAGCCTGACACAGTTATTAACTGAATTTTGAAATTTTTACACACACATTTTCTGCTACCACAGATGCTGTAATTTGAGAAATGTTAATCCCTTCAATGTATTTTGGAAGCGACGGAACCTAATCTTTTATTTATTGTTAATTTAAACTACTTAATTTCTTTTTCTTTTTGTCTCCACATTCCTTCTTGACTTAATTCTCAGAATAGAATAAAATGATGCCAGGTGAAAACCAAAAACAAAAAGGTTGCGATCAAATTTCATCCCAAGCATTGAACTGCTTGGCATTGCATGAATATTCCAAGAGGAAGATTTACATTTATATTCATTCAAGTTTCATTTCTTTTAAAAAAGAAATGATACCAAAAAAATTCCCTGTGTCATAAAAGACAACAGAAAAACTACAGAATGTTGCTGTGCATTTTGGAAAGTAGTCTCACTTTAATAATTTGTTTATAATTAATAACCACTACCCACAACAGACCGGTTCAATCACTGTTGCTGGGTTTAGGTTATTTAGAAGTGTTCTGACATTTATATGTATCTATGTATCCAGACTTTGCCCACCACTACCCGTTCATAGTAGAAACTTGAAATTTTGCACATACACTCCCGCAATCAGTAGGAAAGGAAAAAGTAGGAAAATGTTTTGTTTTTATTTATTTTTTTTTAAATCACTCCCCAAAATAGGTTTTTAGTGGGAGGTTCAATTTACAATGTAAGTTTATGCTAAATTGATCCCAGCATTCACACTTGTTTTTTGAAAATTTGGACTTTTTAGTGTTCACTGCCCACCACCACTGTTTAATTTATTCTGTTTATTTTTGTGCCTGTCATTTCCTATCTAGTATATTCTGCCTTCATTTGAAAGATTTAATTCACAGATTTCTTATTCCATTTTTTGAAAGTGTTGGAAAGTTGGGTTATTATCTTATAACTACTGCCAAATCTGATGTCGTTCTCCTACTGCCTTACTAACTATCACACACTTAAGAGTATATAAAAAAGTAAAAGTAATATAATACAGTGTATTGTGTATCATATGTATATGTGTATCAAGATTTGTGAGTTAACTATTGACAATTATAACATTGTGACAGTATTATGTCAGTATTGAGAAAGAGAGAAAAAGTTTTTAACCTAAAATAATACAAAACTTTAGTTTATGTCTTTAGCTTAGTTATTTTACCTATATACTCCTCTGTATGATCTACTTATATAATCCAAACTGTCCATTTCTGTCTACATAGCAGGCTATCTGTTCATCTATTCATGTCTGCTTATAACTGAAGGCTGTCTGTGCTCCAAATCAGGGATTATGGAAAGACCCACATTCAGTATTGTATGAAAATCATTTACAAAAGAAAATTCTGCTGAAATTGTTCCATTCAATAAGCAAAACACTATGTTTAATAATCTTTTTTTTAGTATCTGTGTAATTTTAATTGGCAGACTCCACCTCCAGTCACAATTATTCATCTTTGGAGCTGAAGTGATAACAAGCTTGTCTCAAACAAGAATAGTTCAAGATCAAGATTATGAAGGGGGTTTTTCAAAGCAGCTTAACCCTTTCCACTGAAATGATTGGCACCTTCCATTTAGCATTCAGTATATGTGTGCAGTAAAAACTGCAAAAATGCAAATGGTATAAATATTTTATATCCACCTACATATCTATACGTTGGAATCCATTCATATGTATTTTTTTTTCAGTTCTTTTCCTTTCTTCTGTCTCGATCTGTACACAAGTTTTTCTTTTCATTTTTTCTTTCTTTATTAGAAACCGTCAACCAAAACTGTCAAAATAGGTTTCTTCAGTTTTCAAGTCAGTCTGGCTGGCTATGTATGTATCACATGTACAGGCCACACCAATGAAACTAGAGGGCTGAAAATTTCAGCATTTACTCCTTATTATATCTAGAAAGAACTTTTTTTGTTTTTTGGAAAATCCACCTTCTAAATAGATTTTTAGTGGGGGGGGTCTATTTGCAATGTAAGTTTATACTAAATTGGTCCTATAGTTTGTCCAGCAGCATTCACATTTTTAAAAAAAGAAAATTCAGATTTTTTTAGTGATCACTTCCCAACAAAAGGCGAGAGAAGTAACTTATTCCTTGATCACCCCTTTTTCCAATTTTTAATTGATCACCCCCAACATGATATGCTGCCAAAAGATGTTGGTCAAGTTTCTATTGAGTAACTAACCAGACCTGTTCTATTTATTGATCAATCTTTCTATCTATCATTCTGTTTAAATCAATCTTCTTTTTTTTTTTCATCTATCTGAGTTTGTTTATTTCTATCAATTTTCGTTTGTTGATATTTTCTTCATATGACACAAGGCCAAATTTGGAGAGGAAGAATGTGTTATGCCAATTTTACAAGTGGGTAAGATCTACCACCTTTGAAAATCACCATTTGAAGTTCTAGCTTTTACTTGGTCTCGAATGCCAACCTCTAGCGCCAGTGGGAATACGCATCTATTTCAAGCATATCTTTTATTCTTATCTGAATCTACTCCTACTTTTCTACTTGTCTACCTCAGTGTGCTTGTGCCTCTCTTCCACTGTCTGTTCGTGCTGCTCTGCCTCAGTTTGTGCCTTTCAACCTCAGTCTGTTCCCATTTCTCAACCTCAGTCTGTTCCCACCTCTCTAGCTCAGACTGTTCCTACCTTTCTACCTCAGTCTGTTCATGCCTTTCTAGCTGTCTATTTGTGGCTTTCTACCTCTGTTCATTCACCAATGGAGCTAGAGGGCTTAAAATTTCAACATATACTCATTATGTCTAGAAAAAATGTTGTTTTTGTTTTTTGAAAATCCCTCCCTAAATAGGTATTTAGTAAGGGGTTCAATTTCCAATGTAAGTTTATGCGAAATTCATCACTAGTTTGTGTCCAGCAGCTTTCAAGATTGTTTTTTGAAAATTCATTTTTTTTTAGTGATCACTTCCAAACAAAACTTGAGAGAAGTGATTTATTCATTGATCACCCCTTTTTCCAATTTTTTAATTGATCACCCCCAACAATGTTTATTTGTTTCAAACATTCAAATTCATTAGACTAGGGTAGTGACAGTTCCAAATCGGCCTATTGATCCTCTTCTCAATGCTGGGGAAGCAGGACAGTTATGTCAGCTGGTTGAACAATACAAAACCAAAGGTTGAAGAGCAACTTGTATTCAAAGAGTTTCTAGCTTATCGATTAAACAAAACTCTCTGGCAAGTTTGATATGTCGTGGAAAAATTACATTTTACCTGAAACTCATAAATCTCTTGATTATCAAATCGTGGTCACTTGGCTTGAAAAAAGATTAAATACTTTTATTACCTGTTCTGTGTAACCAGTGAAGCTGGTCTCTACATAAATGGTGACATAAGAACTTCAAGGAGGAAATGAAGAGTTGTACAATGAGCAATATGAAGACTTGGAGATCCTTCATTCAGACTAAAGATGATGAGAAAAGAAAGAAGAAATAGTCAGTTGAAGATATATAAGAGTAGGATTTTGTAGAATGACTTTGATCAAATAGCAAGGCCTTTTGACCTCAGTAGATACAAGTATCGTATTTTGATGTCATATCAGACCCACCTTATTCAAATGGTTCTTCGGACATTTGAACTCCTTCTTGTTGTTTGTGTTGTAAACACAACATTTCGGCTGATCCATTCTTTGGCCTTCTTCAAGTGTAAAATCTGAGTGTGATGGGGTAGACAGAAGACCCACTTTATTTCAGCTGGGAATATCAAGAAGAAAAGGTATTTCCCTGAATTCCTCTCATTTATCACCCATTTATTTTTAACTCTTCCTGAAGTTCTGATCAATTTGGGGCTGAAAAACGAAGGTTATGTTCACCTTTAGACAGATTTTTTGGGGTATAAAGGTTATATTTATGCCATCAATTATGGTACTTGCTAAACTGTGGATAACTATATCTCAGATGATAGATATTACAAGTAATTAGACCTCATTAGAAGAATAATAATAACTAGCATTCCAATTATGAATCACCACCACACATATATGCTGTGTTGGGTGTAATCAATTAAAAAAGGTTTGAATTTTCAAAAAACAAGAGGGCACAAACTAGTGACCAATTTAGCATAAGCTTACATTGAAAATTGAACCCCCCCCACTAAAACCCTGTTTTTGAGGTGAATTTTCAAATAACAAAAAAATCATTTTCCCTCCTCATTGAAGGGAGTGTGTGTACAAAATTTCAAGTTTATACTATGAAGGGTTAGGGCTGGGCAAAGTCCAGCTACATAGATAGATAAAATTGAACGGCCCCTCTAAAACCCTACTTTGGGGGTAATTTTCAAAAAACAAAAAACAAGCGTTTTCCCTACTCATGGAGGGGAGTGTGTGTGCAAAATTTCAAGTTTCTACTATGAACGGTTAGGGCTGGGCAAAGTCCAGATAAATAGATACATATAAATGTGTGAATACATGAATAAACTAAACCTTTGGTAGCAGTAATTAATATACAGATTTCACTGAAGAACTTGCAATTCAAGAATAAAAGACAAAGCAATAAAGTAACTTGCCATGAAGTAATAGTTAGCAAGCCAGTTTTGCAGACCACTCTTACTGCAGTGAGTTTCATCCCCACTGAGCGCCCCCATATTTGGCCTTGTGCTAGGCTAAGCTAAATTTAGTAGATACCTAAGACACAAAGCAATAAATACACTTTAATAGTACAAGAGAAAACCTTTTTTTTAAAGTTTTATATGATAGCTTATACATTTCGAATGTTATAGATGTTTGATGAAAAAACAGCGTTATTTTTATATTTCTAGAATTTTGCAAAATATTGTTGATAAAAAAGATTCCTCTTCTGTCATGCTGTGCCTATGGAAAAAGTAACAAACATCTGTCATGCAGTTTTTTCTCTACTTCACTTCTTTAACTCCTACACTTTGTCATACTGTCCCTATGGAAAAAAGTAACAAACATCTGTCATGCTTAAATGGTTCTTCAGACGATTGAACTCCTTCTTGTTGTTTGTGTTGTAAACACAACATTTTGGCCAATCCATTCATTGGCCTTTTACAGGTGTAAAATCTGAGTGTGATGAGGTAGACAGAAGTTTCTAATTTTTAAAGGGGGTAACCCTTATAACGCGGGGCCCGAGTGTTTCTGTGTCTTTATCTTGTCGGGTCTGTTGAGAAGCGGAAGCCATATCGGATTGAACTTCACACTTGTCAGTCTAATGCATTCAGTCAACATTTTGATGTGAGTTGCTTCTTTGATTTTTCTCTGCTTCCAACTTCATTCTCTGTCAATAATCTGGACTTCCTCCCAGAGAGGAAGATGGTCGCCTTTCTCTCTCCAGAGCTAATTTTTCTATATCGCACTTGATTATGGCTTTTTTATGTTCATACCTGAAGAAGGTCGAAGAATGGATCGGCTAAAATGTCATGTTTACAACACAAACAACAAGAAGGAGTTCAGTCATCCAAAGAACAATTTGAATATTAATGACCCTTCTCAAAACTATAGAAAATATCTGTCATGCTGTTTTTTTCTCTCTTTACTCTCTTTAACTCCTACACGTTGTCATATTGTGCCTATGCAAAAAGCAACATACAGTTGTTTGTGTCTAGGTTGTGGAAATTAGTCCTAACCTATTGTCATTAAATAGCAAAGAATTTTTCCATTCCAATAGAGTCATTGATTTATGGCTTGTAATGATAATAGTGTTAAAGTGAGTGGAATGTGACTTGTAAACCTTTGTTTTCTTTTCAGAAAGTTGTTCTGTTGTAATACTCATAGTAAGCAGTAAACTCTTAGTGATTAAAAGAAAACTCTATGTGATATTTGTTCCTTGACCTATTGAAAGGTTTTAAAAAATCAATTGAACATCATTAAAATTCACTTATGTGTTATGGCTATGCATATATATAAATGGTACTCATTCAAGATGGAGATAATTTAATACCAAAAATTTGCATATTTGCTTTTAATGCCAGCATTTTTATTCTACTTAGGTATGAGATGCTGAGACTTTAATCACAAAATGACCAGTTGATAAGCAGTGGATTTTGATCTTTTTAAATGATGATGATATTGAATTTACTGCGTATTCCAAAATTGCAACAGACAGCCTAACGAGGCTGGAGGGTACAGCCGAAAAAGGCCAATGGGTACTGCTGAAAAAGACTGGAGGGTACAGCTGTTGAAACATGATAAAAAACAAATATAAGGAAATTAATCTGAATGAACCAATATACCTTGCCTTAAGAAAATAATCAGACAAAATTACCCCATGAGTTATATAGACTAGTATTCTCATTGTTACTGACAGAGAATATAGTCTGAATAACTTATAGAAGGATAACAACGAATTTGGTGAACTTTTTAATGACTGATTGATTTTGTAGTCATGGTTTCTCTAAGTAGAAATAATACAGATATATATCTATTTTAAAACACACATGCCAATAAAATGATATGTAAATTAAGCAGTAATACAGGTTGAACCGTTTTAATCAGGCAAGCTTAAAGAGGTTCAACCTGTAGTAATTCTTGCTTCTGATTGGTAATCTGTTAAATCTCTATCTCACTATACATGGCAATGCACTTGAATTCTCAGTATTATGGATGGATGTTTGGGACTAAATAAACTTACAGCAAATACACAAAAAATGCTCTTGTAAAATAAGGGTGTGTCTTATACATTGGCAGGTATGGTATTTTTTGTAAATAGTTACTAAATTTAGCTAAGTCTGTCAAAAAGCCAAATTAGAGGAAATAAGGTGTATGGACATTGCAGCCTGGAGAGGGCTTGCCTGCCTCACAAATAAACATTCAAAATCCTAGCTTTCACATAGGCTTGAATATTGACCACTGGCACTAGTTGGAAATACGCAAGTATCTCAGCCAAGGAACAGGTCTACAATATATTTTGTATTTTTCTGTTGTATTTGTAACTTGTTTACTCCACAGTTTAACACTGGTGTAACTTCTTGCTCACTATGTAGTCCAGACAACAGTCATATAAACTTTTAGCTTTGTACATAACTTGTAAAATATTCTTTAAATTCTTGATAGCATGCAAAATCGTTAACCACTTGAGAGCAGCTGATGAGATATCTCATGAGAAATTTCTTTTTCCTTGGTCTTCTTACTTTGACAGTGAATCAGATAGTGATTCAAGACAATTCGTAGATGGTGATCAAAGCAATGAAAGCAATGACTATACTGGAGTGGCTGACAAGATATCTTGTGAGAAATTTCTTTGTTCCTGTCTTCTTATTGTGGTAGTGACTCAGTGACAAGACAATTCATAGATGAGGTTGTCTATCCTGGAGTGGCTGAAAAGATAGCCTTCACTGCATCATTACCTCTCAAATAGCCGTCACTGCATCATTACCTCTCAAATCCTCATTCTACTCAAATAGCCCTAACTGCATCATTTCCCGTAATATAGCCTTAACTGCATCATTTCCTTTCAAATAAACATGATTGCATCAATTCCTTTCTCATAACCTTCACAGTATAATTTCCCTCATATAACCTTTATTGCATCATTTCCACTCAAATAGCCTTCACTGCATCATTTCCACTTAAATAGAATTCACTGCATTATTTCTCCTCAAGTAAATAGATAGATAGCCTTGACTACCTCATTTCCCCACCAATAGCCTTCATTGCATCATTTCCCTGCAAATAGTCTTCCTTACACCCCCCGACCAATAGTCTTCACTGTATCATTTCCACCCCCAAAAGCCTTCACTGCATCATCCCCCCCAATAGCCCTTGAATATTCCCTTTGTAGTTTGGCATTCATTAAAGTTTAATTGATTTTCTACTTTTTCCCTAATTCTGTAGATTCCCCAGTTCACTGTCAATTTGTAGTTCTGTTTTCATCCCCTATTTCTCTTAAGATTTTCTATGTTTTATTTTATATGGCACTTCTGTTTTCCAGTTCTATTTTCAGTCGGTTGTTTTCCTTTTGTCTAAGTTATCAATCCACTTTCCAGTTTCTTTACTTATCTTATTGTGTTTCTCCTGTTTTGCGATTTTCCATTTCTCCATTTATTTTAATGTTTCCTTTTGGTTTTCTTCTTTCACACATAAGATAAGAAGGGGGGAGGGGGGGGGGATAAGTGAAGATGTTTCTGTCAATTTGAGTGATGGTTGATTAGAATGTCACCTTACAATAAGGCTATAATCAGGCTGTGTTGACAACCAGCTTAAGGTCCCACCCAACCTATCCCTAACCTAGAACACTGCCTGAACTGGCTTGCAAAGATCTCTGCTTTGACAATCTATCTGATTTATTCAAAGCTTTTAAATCTGCTTAAATATTCATCCAGTTATCAACTTTAGTACGATTCAAACAAACTCAGACCTTGTGACTATTCATGCTCTTGGTTTCTTCTGGTTAATGGCCTGTTATATTTCAAACTTTAGTTTTGTCTAATCAGACTAAGTTTTATGCTGGGTGCTTTGATATTTACCCTGACACAGCCTCAGGATGTCTCTTGATACAGCTAATTTGCATAAGGTATTTGATCTATATCTTTGAAATACTGAAAGCAATCTTATTATTAGAAGAACCATACATGCAATGGTTTCTGAATGTTCAATATATATTAGATATTTGTACCTGTTTTAGAAAATATCTATTACTACTTTCTTTATGCCTTGTATACAAGGTTTTATATATGAGTGAATGTGTATATAGGTGTTTATATACATATGTATCTGCAATCTTTTTACATATATTTGTTTATGTATATACATGTATGCAAATATATTAGAAACTATCAACCAAAACTGTCAACCTAGGTTTCTTCAGTTTGCAAGTGATTCTGGCTGGCTGGCTGGCTATATGCATGTTGTGTGTGCAGGCTGCACCAATGGAGCTTAGAGGGCTGAACATTTAAACATCTACTCATCTATACTTATAAGTTTTTAGCGGGGTGTTCAATTCACAATGTAAGTTTATGTTAAATTGGGCCCCTAGTTGCATTCACATTTGTTTTTGAAAATTCAGATGTTTTAGTGATCACTGCTCAACAAAAGGCGAGAGATGTAATTTATCCATTGATGACCACTTTTTCAAATTTTTTAATTGATCACATGATGGTTTCTATTGAGTGACTAACTATATATATTATATATATATATATAATATTGGATGT
>VCCN01003764.1:1900337-1911137 GCA_006491835.1 Architeuthis dux | reverse complement strand
ACATAGGATGCCATTGCCAGGGACTGGCAACCAAATGCAGTACACTTTTAATTTCATGTAAATTTTCTGTATCTCTAACAGTTCAGAATTTATTCTTAAAAATTTTTAATTCAACCGCTATTCTCCAGGGTTTGGGATTTGTATAACTTTTTTTTTATTTTTGAGCATACAATAAAAGACTTTGTGTACCAAAATGTTCCATTTGTTATGAGGAATAAGTTTTAATGTATGTAAATTTTCTGTATTTCTAACAGTTTAGAAATTATTGGCAAAAAATTCAAATTAGGCTGCCATTTTCCAGTTTAGATTTTGTGTAACTTTTTATTTTTGGTCATACAAAAAAAATTATATACTAAAATATTCAATTTATTATGAGGAATAATTTTCATTTGATATAAATTTTCTGCATCTCCAATGGTTTATTTGCAAAAATAAAAGATTGTCCACCATTTTCCAGATTTTGCGATTTTGCGTAACTTTGTATTTCTAGCTCTGAAATCAAAATGATGGATAATTTTATATCCAATCGACAGAATATGATAATTATAATGACACGAAGTTCGTTTCTTTATTCACATTTACGATTTAGGTCACTCGTTTAGCAGTCGCTCACACCGACGCTGGGCAAATATAGGCTCTCACTAATAAGTGTCATTATAATTATCATTTCTAACTCTACAAATTAACTGCATTTACCAAAATGTTCAGTTCATAAAGAGAAATAATTAGAAGTTATTGGCAACAAATTTAAATTAGCCTGCCATTTCCCAGAATTTAATTTTTTTGATTTTGTGTAACTTTGTTTTTCTGGCCATACGAAAAGACTTTATATACCAAAATGTTCAATTTTTTTATGAGGAACAATTTTGCTTCATGTATATTTTGTGTATCTGTAACGGTTTAGAAGTTATTGGCAACAAATTTAAATTAGCCTGCCATTTCCCAAGTTGGCAGCAGGAGCACAACTGGATTTTTAGGGACTTTTAGTATTTTCATCAGACGGACTTAAGGAACAAATGTGCCAAGTATGAACTTGCTTAAATTTAGTTCGCTCGATTTTTCTAAAATTCTTCCACTAGTTGTGAGATGTTATTTGAACATAATCACTGATTTTTTTTTTTTTAAAACTCGCTTGTCATTTTTTGCCAAATTTCACCCGCAATATTTTCATTATTTTTAAAGTTAAGATGCTCATTTTAGTCTTGTTTTGAAGCTTTGATACTAAGCTTTTGATTTTAATATGAATAACAATGTTCCTAAAAATACTTATAGTGTCAATGAGTACAAAATGGGCGCTTTTGTGTTTTTGTTTGTAGAAAAAGAACACACTCATATATTGTAACTTTCTAAGTATTTAAGATACATTCTGATATGCATCAGAATCATAATGCAGTGTTCAAGCTTCAAAATTAAAAAAATGAGCATTGTAGATCTAAAAATATCGAAAATATTGCGAGCGAAAGTTTGTCAAACTTTGAACCCGATTTTCTGAACTTTTTAAAAATGGCTCGTTGGACACTTATCATGCATGTCCACTCATAAGTATATATTAGGGTTGAAATGACAATTCAGAAGGCCATGTTTTGTACAAATGAGATTTTCTTTAGTTTATTTCAACATTTCAACCAGAGCATTCCGGCATTATCAAGAAAGTTATAATGGAGATACAAGAAAATGTCTGTTTATGTAGGGTCCTAGCTGGTGGTGGGCGGGTTGAGTGTTTAATAATTAAGCTGAATGGATTCTTTCAGTGTTCTAAAAAAATATGGCTGGGCGTAAGTTGTGTGTATGGTCAACTGGTATCAGATGATATCTCTGTCTGAATCAGGAATTTGATCTACAAGTGTTTTGAGGGCTGGGGCAGTGAATATATTTTTAGATGATTATGTGTGGCTTTTGGGGAAAGTATTAATTTTCATTTTGGTGTATATTTTGAGATCAAATATGGTAGGGCCGAGCTATGTGAATGGTCAAAACAAGGGAAGGTATCAGATAACATCTTGGTGTAGGTTTGAAAACTGGGAGTGGATCATTAAATGTTTTGATGAAATATCTGAGTTGTATGTCTCTAGGGAAAAGTATCAAGTTTCATATTGATGTATATGTGTGTGATTATGGACCAAAGGAGAAAATTGAAGAGTTTGTGGTCAGAGTGAATTTAATATTAGGTGGAGAAGTCTTTAATTGGAGTGGAGTAAAATATTGTATGTTAACTGCTGACAGACCCTGGTTAATCAAGTGTTTTTGCTTATAAATCCAGGCAGGTGTTAAAGGGTGTGTGCATGAGTTAGCTAAAAAGGTTGATAGTGTGTCTGAGTGTGTGTGTGTTAAAATAGGGAATTGATATTTTAAGCTGTTTGGGGGCAGTGAGGTATAGTGTTACGGGGGCAGTGAGGTATAGCGTTAGGGCTGATATTGTATATTGGCAATCTATATTGTTCGATAAAGAGTTTTGTTAATTGTGGAAATATATTGAAAAAGCCTGGTCTTTGATCAATGGTATTACATTGAGAGATGTCTGCCAATTCTATGCATTTTATGTTCTTTTTTATGGTGTGTTGTAAATCAAAATTGTGGCCTAATTTGTTTCAATGTGTTGTGAGTGCATTGGAATGGTTTTGAGTGCTCTGTCTTTTGTGGTGTTGATAAACTCTTTTTGATTGACCTAGATGTCTCTCCAATATATACTTTGGGGCAATCCTGACAAGGGAGCCAGGCAGATTGAAGAAACCTATATTGACAGTTTTGGTTGATGTTAATGATATTGCAAAAGGTGTCCTTAACCACGAACGTTCACAGATACACCAGGAGTTACCCCACTGTCAGTGGCCCCACAGCACATCAAAAGATCCTGTAGGATCTCTTACCCCACGGTGACCATGGAGGTCAATAATGTTAAAGTAGCCAGGCTGTAGTCTGAGAACACCAACTGAAAGAATGTCCTAAGGAATGGGATTTAAAGTGATACACACAAAAGAAACCATAGTTCTTATCAAGTTGAAGAAGTCAATAATAAGAAGCTTTGAATCTTAAAACTGGAAAGATTCATATGAAGGAGAAGCCACTGACATGTCCTGGTTAGATTTTGATAAAGGTCAACATTGAAAGAAATCCTTACCAATCTTCTGAATGAGAGGTGCTACAAACAAGATTGGCACTTCAGTGTACTTCTGGGCTTTTCCAAGTAAAGCCAGTCAAAATAGAAAAAGGACCAGAAGCGAGGTCCTGGGCAGGACTCCTGATTGAATCAGAGAAATAGAGATGCAGTGAATGTCTGAAGATTCCAGACATGGCTTTAAAGGTACAGCTGATCAGTCTAAAGAAGCCAGACAAGAGAATGCTGATCTATGTTAGGAATACCAACTTGTGGAGAAGTCGAATGTCCAGAGGTGGACCAAAACTGAATTGAGAACGGAGCTAACTAGTATCGCTGTTGGTCGAGGTAACCAAAGTTATTTATCACACAGTGGAAATTCATGATATTAAAAATAATGCTCAGTGTTTCTTGTAAGTTTGACTTTTACCTAAATAGATGAACTTGAATGTCATCTTAAATGTAACCCAGAAGTCACGGAACAAATCAACTAACAGTCAAATATAGCGACTTCCGGTAATGGGCCATTGTTTATGTTCCGTGTGAACGATATTGAATCTAGAGTGGAAACATGAAGGATGTGCATTTGATGTAATTAATAATATAAATAAATGGGTTTGTGAGTACATCTTTTGTTGCCTTTTAACTCTGTTGGGATCTCTCATTTATTATCTTTACACAACTTTTCTCCACATGGTTCAATGGGTGGAACATATCTGCATACAACATGATATTTTAAGCTATATATTTTTACCTACATTAAATACTCAATTTAAATTCCTCCTTTACAAACACTATCATTATTTAAAGTGTTTTATTTTCATGATTTATTTATTCAAAGAGAAGAACATAAGACCATATGACAGTCTAAGTTGAAGATTGTTATCTTTTTAATAAATATTTCATACAAACTACCACTGAGCCACAGTGGAGTATCATCATTTGAATATATAGAGACTAGCTGTTTATGTAACCTGTGATATCATAGGTAAGATATATTAAACAAATACACCAAAACTTTCATTCTTTCCAATTAATGACACATCAAATACTAAAAGCATATATAAGAAGTAAGTAGATGTCATAACTTCCATAGTACATTTATAATGAGAACAGATATAGTAGATATCAGATCACTTTTAAAACTAGAAAGGACTCGGAGAGTGCACACCTGTCAGGGAAAGTAATTTTGTATTACCCGCAGCAAAATCCAATCACTTCTTCCATAGCTCATTGTCCACCCTTCCACAAAGTTTCATTGAAATTCATTGAGAACTTTTGGAGATATCATGTCAACAGACATGAGCATATACATAAATATATGGAGAAAAAAAAACGGAAAAATATCTCTCAATTAAAAAGAATTCCTGGATCCGTCCCAAAACTTAACCAACTCTTCCTTACCTCATTGCCCACCCTTCCACAAACTTGAAATTCATTGAGTACTATTAGAGATACTGTGTGGACAGACAGACAAATGGCTATGACTGAAAATCATCTAATATATATGTTCTGCTAGATCATTTCTGTATATATTAACTTCGGAGAGATACCTAGAGAGTACAAAGGTTGGATTCCACCTACCCTCACCTTACAGAAGTATGTGTAGCAGTCCATTATTGGTGACTGGTGGTCTTGGTGCAACAAGGTGAAAGTCATTCACAGTGCTATGAGTGAATCAAAATCACATAGTAACATTAATATTTAGCTTAAAATCTGTTTAAGTTAGTTTTGGTACTTAAATTATATGCTATGCATTCAAAAATAACAAAGAAATGGACACTCACTGAGGAGAAATTAATGCCATCATTACTACTAGAATAGGGCTATTATAGGTGCAATGCTCTGAACATTATGGTATTCTGTCTGCTAACGAGTAAATCAGACATTGGAAGATACAATGCAATGTATACACACAGGGACAAAGTCAAGAACAAGAATAATAGCATTCCAATGAAAATTATGAATCACTGCCACCCATATATGCTGTGTTGGGGGTGATCAAATAAAAAGTCTGAAAAAGGGGTGATCAATGAATAAGTTACTTCTCTCGTCTTTTGTTGGGCTGTGATCACTAAAAAACGGCACAAACGAGTAACCAATTTAGCAATTTTAGCAGATGGGGAATTTAAAAAAAAAAAAAAAAAAAATTTCTCTACTCATTGAAGGGAGTGTGTGTGCAGAATTTCATGTTCCTACTATGAACGGTTAGGGCGGGGCGAAGTCCGGATATATAGATACATATAAATTTCAGAATATATGAATAACCTAAACCCAGCAATAAGCCAGTGTTGTGGGTAGCAGTGATTAAAAAAAACAGGTATGGTTCGTCATTCAATAGAAGCTATTATGTGACTAATGTCTTTAGGCATCATGCCATTTTAGGTGATCAATTAAAAAAGGGGCATCAATGGATAAGTTATTTCTCTTGCCTTTTGTTGGGCTTTGATCACTAAAAAGTCTGAATTTTCAAAAGACAAGCGTGAACGCTGCCAGACACAAACTAAATTAGCAATTTAGTATTAAACTTACATTGTAAATTGGGTCCCTCACTGAAACCTTTTTTGGGGGTAATATTCAAAAAATAAAACAAATTGTTTTCCCTACTCATTGGGGGAGTGTGTGTGCAAAATTTCAATTTTCTGCTATGAACGGTTAGGGCTAGTCTGGGTTCAATCCCCACACAGCACTCGTTTCTTTATTCATTTATATACAATCTAGGCTGCCCGTTTAGCAATCACTAACACTGATGCCAGGCTGATATGGGTTCCCAATTAATAAATGTCTTTATAATTATCATATATATGTATATATCTCCATCAAGAATTAATTCCACAATCCTTAGACTTTGGACTGTGTATTTGTAATTTTCTCGTAAAATGCATCACTTACTTAGCTTCACATTTTGGGCTGTAACATTTTAAGCCTAATAGATACAAATTGCCATACATATACTGTTGGAAAGCTGGGGAAATTCTCTTTCTAACGATATATATATATATATATTGTCAAATCCACATACAGCGCTGTTTCGTCCTCTTATGACTCATCAGTGTGGCTACTGACTATATATACCTTGGTGCCTCGAGCCTGGATTGAAACCGGACCTCTGGGCCAGCAGTCCGACATCTTACCAATGCTAAAAATCACTGCAGCGAATTTGTAGGCAATTTTTAATCCATATAAACTCGTATGTTTTATCCTTCATGAATTAAATCCACAATCCATAGACTTTGGCCTATAAAGTATATTTGAAATTTCCTTGTAAAATACTGTCTGGAGATCATTTAGCCTTTTAAAGTACTCAGATATGTCAATTGGGAGACAAGATATGAAATTCTGTTTTTTTTTGTATGTGCTGATAGCCATTTTGTTTTATGCAAATGTGGTAGTTCATCCCAACTTTTTTCTTGGGATATCCTAAGGAACATTTTGCTACCCTACTCATAGGATCCGGGGGGGGGGGGGTGTGCTGGCCCCCAGACTATAAAGAACAAGTTCTGAATCGCAACAGAAAGACTGTGAAGAGGACAGGGAGAAGTAGAGAGAATCATTGTAGTAGAACTGGCTACATATATCATAAAACTGACTGTGACTTTTCCCTACAAGGCTCTAGCTAATCAACACCCAGTCTTCACATTTTCTTATTTTGACTGTTTTATTGTTTAATTCATTTTCCCATAGTAATAGTGATAAACTTCTAAATTTATTTTTAGGCCCCCTCAATGTCTTGGGCCCTAATTTAGCAGTTTTGATCACCTTTAGATAATGGCCCTGGGCTATTATTTGGTCCATCTTTTCCTCCCAAATTTGGCTGTTCTTCCATTTTACTGCTCTGGGCAATCTTACGGTAGATTCCGGTAATAGAAATTGAACTGATAGAAAATTGGAATCATTTAAGAAACAAAGTTATTTTATTTCATATCAAAACTTTGCTGATTTTTTTATTACTAGTGAGACCTGTGGAAATCCCACTGTTATTTTAAAAACCTATAAGATACAGGTGTGGTTAGTCACTCAATAGAAACTGTCATGTGACCTATGTCTTTTGGCAGTATGCCGTGTTGGGGATGATCAATAAAAAAATTGGAAAATGTGCTGATCAATGCATAAATTACTTCTCTGCCTTTTGTTGGGCCGTGGTCAATAAAAGATTTTGAATTTTCAAGCAAGAACACTGCCGAACATAAACTAAGGGACCAATTTAGCATAAACTTTCATTGTAAGTTGACCCCCCCCCCCACTAAAAATCTATTTTTGGGTATGAATTTTAAAAGAACAAAAAAATGTTTTTTTCTAGACATAGTAAGGAATAAATGTTTAGATTTTTAGCCCTCTAGCTCCATTGGTGTGGCTTTTATGCATGATACATGCATACATAGCCAGCCAATTTTTTTTGGTTGTAATCTATTTAATTTAATATATTAGTTTCTTCAGTTGTCAAATTAGTCTGGCTGGCTATGTATGTATCGTGCGTACAGGCTGCACCAATGGCGCTAGAAGACTGAAATTTTCAACATTTACTCCTTATTATGTCTAAAAAGAAAAGGTTTTTTGTTTTTTCAAATTCCCCCCCCCCCACACACACAATAGCTTTTTAGTGGGGAGGGAGTTCAATTTACAATGTACTTTATGCTAAATTGGTCTCTTCACACTTGTTTTTTTTTCAAATTCAGACTTTTTTGTGATCAAATAAAAGGTGAGAGAAGTAACTTATTCATTGATCACCACTTTTTCCAATTTTTAAATTGATCACCCCCAACACGGCTTGCTGCCAAAAGATCTTTCCATTGAGTGACTAACCAGCCCTGTATTATCTTACTTTTATTAGGTATATTTCATCTCATTGCGGAAGTTATGGACAGAGAAACAAAGAAACTAACAGAAAAAGTCACACTGTTCATAAAAATGATAGATTTTTCATCAGTAATAGATAGCAGAAGTTACGGCCAGAGAAACAAAGGAACAAACACAAAAATCACACTGTTCATTATATAGATATATCTGATATTAGATAAGGCATAGTTCTATCTTATGTACAGAGTTAACCAAATAATAGTCTTGTTCACTTTTTAGTTCTATCAGAACGAATGCTTGGCATTACATGAATAATGTACATATTGATGTAACATGACAGCTTTGTCTCTAAAGAATATATGATAATCTCTGCAGCCCCACTGCATCTCAGCTTTTAGTTTCAAAGGATAAAGTAGTCTGGTCTGAAACATAGTATCGTGAGATTTCCAGCTTGGCACTCTACCAATTGAGGTAACCAACCGCATTGTAAATGGATATAGAAAATCTATACCATGAGAATTGGCTGTATAAACATCTAAAGTCATCAACAAGTACCTGAGGCAAGAAGACAAAGATACCTCTTTGATTGTTTTCTATCATAAAGTGTGAGGATTTTAGAAGGTAGGAATCATTCCTTTCCATGACCAGTTCAATTTCATCTCCAGCGTTACACTGGCATTTATCGATAAAAGAAAAAAAAAAATCAAATCTGATCACGCTTTAACCTGATCTCACACAGTTCCTTCCTTGGAGCATCTCACCTGCTCAGCCAGGAAGCTTTGACTGTTGATTTGAGCCTACAGCAGAAAATACCTACTGGGGACACGTAAATGATTTTCTGAGTTCTGATGAATTTAGTATGTTGTTGGAGCTAGAAACTATTCTTTCTCAGTCTTATAATAAATTCTTTTTTTCATCATTCTACTATTTCTGTCACAATATAAGTATAATAATATATTATACTTATAGTAGTCCTGCTCTGTTTGTCAGTAATGCTTACATTAATTCCTGGTCACTGAAAATCCCATCCTAATTTTTCAATGCATAACTGAATACAGATTTCATGCCAAAACCTGCTTAAACAAATTTTAAGTCTAATATTGCAAAATTTGGTGACTAAATCATCAAATTCCACTTTTAAGCATTAATGTTACAATGACGATTTTGATTCATTCATAGCTTTGTGAATGACCTCCACTTTTTGCACAAAGACCAACACTCACCAAGAGTGGGCTATAACAAAATCTTCTGTGAGGAAGGCCAAAATGTACCCTTTGTACCTTCTAGGTTATATTTTGTAGAAGTTTATGAACAAATGACAAATAAGTATTAAATGATAAACTTTTTGAATTATTAATATCATATACATTATATCCGTTCACATGTACTATGTAAATTTAGCATCTGCTTACTTCCTGTATATGCTTTTAGTATTTCATGTGTTACACGTCTAATATCTAAATATGCAATCATGACAGCAAATCAAATGCAACGCAGGGTATTCACAAAACAAATCACCCGTGAATCAGAATAAGCAGAATTTATAGCAATTCCTGCTTCCTTGTGATTGGTCAGCTCAAAATAAGTAATGAATAATCTAATTTACATATATTCAAATAGTGGGTTAGTTAAATTTCACATTTCACTGGAGCCGACTTCTTTTTCTGGCAGGTAGCACAGTATTTCCAATAAACTAGAGTTCCTTGATATTTACCAAGCTTTGTTTAATAAAGCACCAGACCAAATGGGGATATGAAGATTATATTGCACCACTCTTCCAAGGAGTGAGGAGAGTTTGCCTGCCTTGTATTCCAGCATTTGAAATCCTGACTTTAACCTTTGCTTGAACACTGACCTCTGATTCCGTTGAGAAATATACAATAGCCATGAGGCAAGCCCTTTTATTAAACTTAGCTGAATATGGCACAAAGACAAATGGAGGAGGAAAAAATCGAAAGGGAGATTGTGTTATACCAATCTTCCACATAGGAAGGGCCTGCTTTTAAAAATGGATTCAAAATCCAGACTTTTAACTGGGCTTGAACACTGATCTCTGGCACCATTGCAAAATATGCAAGTACATCAACCATGAAGCAGACTTTAACCCTTTGGTGGCAGCCCTTTTAAAAATTGTTCCTCCAGGAATGATGACGTAGTGGTTGTTATGACAATAAAAAATGCTTTCAAAAACAAAAGATTTTGTGTTACAATACTTGTCGTACCATAGTCAATTTAATCCGGCAAAAAATCCCACCTTTCTGGACCAGGAATTAAGAGGAGAAAGAGGATAAAGTGATCGAGAGTCACAAAAAAGGCAGCTGTGTCACACGTAAACAATAGCAGAGAAAATGACTCGTAGATCATTGAAAAAAATCACATTATTCTTTATCTACATTTTATCTCACCAGTTGTATACAGAAACTAGCAGGGCAACCCGGTGTTGCTGTGGAAAATAACCTCAAAGTTGATAACACATGTTCTGTAATATATATCTCCATAGAGAACACAGCAAATTGAAAAAAGAGTATTTACACCAAGAGCTTAATCATTACTTCTGATCCACGCTGTTCAGTCAATGTCGTTGAATGGCGGCCTGAGTTAAGGTGTGAATAAAAACGTATAGCATTCGTTTCACCATCAAAACCCAGAAAGTGTATAATATTTTCAATATTGATGTAAACTTTCATGTTTTAGAAAAATGGTTTTGGACAGTCATTCGATGGATAGAAAGTAAGTGTCCAGTTCAGCATTATAGTGACATGGACGCTCCCCCACCATTGAACATAAGAATTATTGTTAATGACTTTCATTTAACAAAAGAAAACAGAGGTGTTATTGATAGAAAGCACAAAAAGATCACCAAATTGTAATGCATAATTAGATTTTACTGGTAAAAGCAATCATAAAGT
>VCCN01003764.1:1840032-1852119 GCA_006491835.1 Architeuthis dux | reverse complement strand
AATTTACAATATAAGTTTATGCTAATTGGTCCCTTAGTTTGTATTCAGCAGCATTCATGCTTGTTTTTTTTGAAAATTCAGACTCTTTTAGTGGATACGACCCAACAAAAGGCAAGAGAAATAAATTATTCATTGATCACCCCTTTTTCCAATTTTTTAAGTGATCACCCCCAACACTGCATTCTGCCAAAAGATATTGGTCCCGTGATGGTTTCTATTGAGTGATTAACCCGACCTGTCTTTTTTTTCTTCTTTTCTTTGTAATCATGAATATATGCTTCAAACCGTACTGGTACTATTTTCATCAAGGTAATTTAATTTTACCACCACCACTGCTTAAGTTACAAAGTAAAAAGAAGCATGTATGGGTGGTGGTGATTCATAATTTCCCTAGTTTTCTTTTTAAAACTAGTTTTCTTTTTGTGAAACCCTACCTTGAATTACTTTAAAAATTTTGATTAGGTTTTCAAATCTATACTTTTAATGTTGATGAGGTTTTTGAATTGGGTTTTAAGATGCCAGGGTTTTTATAATAATCCACCATTTATTTTGTAATTAACCTTTGGCTCTATGTGAAACTGGCAGCTGTGTTGGTGTTACCCTCTGGTACAAATACAAATTTATACTTTTTTTCCTAAAGATCAGATGAAAGTTTGCCTTCAAAATTTAAAAAGAAAAAAAAACTTATATTAAACTTTAATCTTAGCCAAAGAAATGAAAATAATTTTTTTTATCATTATTGATTATCAGTTTAGTCAGGAGCAGAAAAAAATACAGGGTAGAAATTCATTCAGGACATTAAGGATTTGGGGTATTTCACAAAAGTATTCACAAAGGGAATTATTTTATATTATTCACAATAGTGTACAAAGTATCTAGCCTTTTTGAATATCTTGAGCCTTGATGTAACTTGGCAACCAATTAGAGGGGACTTACTGCGCATTCATGTACAGACACTCTCCTGTGGGGTTACCCAATTGGTAGAGAGACGCCATTGAGTGAACTAGTGTACTGAGTGACCATTGCATTCACAGTGACATTCTTATCCCTTCCAATTTTCAAAACAGTTTGCAAAGTCCTCTTTCGGGATCGCTATCAGCTGCCCCTTAATCGTGTACACAGTCTTGTACACAGCAAGTCATTCTCCACATCACATGCAGGGTTTTTTGGCAAAACATCTCATCACCCAGGTTTATCAGTACCCCTAGAGTCCAGATTTAGCTCCCTGTGACTGTGTACAAGATTAAGGAGAACCTGATAAGGCAGCTGATGGCAATCCCGACAGAGAACTTTGCAAACTTTTTTTTTTTAAATTGGAATGGATGTTGAGATAAGTATGTCAGGTCCCAAGAGGTGTACTCTGAAGGGGACTAAGGTGGCATTAGTCTAGCTAGGCTATATTTTTTTTGTTAATATTAAATGGCTAAATACTCTCCACACATATCTTGTACATTTGTAAATGTGGCATTATGATGAAAAATGATGATAACTTTAGTTATAAAGGTAGTATATGTTTTTTGTCATGATTATAAACTAGCTCAACTGTTTTAGTCACCAGTATTTGTTGTTGAACTATGTAAATCCACTTGTTCGCTGTCAACTCGGGGTCTCCAAACTCACTTTATTACACTCAATCCAAGGCGACTACTCAAAGGGACGCCAACTGCCAACTGTGTGAACACAGTAAAATATCAGAAAGAGGACTCCTGTTCCACTACTGATTATTAACAAAGAAAGCTAACAGAGTTATCTTTCTTTGTATATGATATATTAACATTTGTGACTCTTTTACTAAGAGTAGTCACCAACCTTTTAAGAAACAAATTATTATAAAACAACTGTTTATTCAAGAAGAGATAAAACAGTAAGTTGGCAGAGAGTAGAGAATATTTGAATGTTGAAGAAATGAGTTTGGTAAGAATGTTTGTAGTTGCAAATGTGTGTTCATTTCTTTTTGTGAAAAGGTAAAACTGCATCTGTTTTGAAAGTTTGGTGAGTAGGAACATTTTTTTCTGTTTAAAGTGAAGACAGAAGATTTCAGACATCAGTTTATCTTGTTGTGATGTTCACTGGGGGCAATGAGAGTTTTGAAGAGGTGTATGTAGGCATTTTATGTGGACTCTACATCTGTGCCTCTAGATAGTCTAACATATATCCTACCTATCAGAATTGAATCACTGTAGCCACAATCACCAACCCGACCAAACAACAAAAAACATGGTGGCTAGGTATTCTTCCCTTTTCACTTGCCTGTCTGTCTCTGTCAGTGCCCCTGGTCACATTTTTTTGGGCATAGAACCTTGAAAATTTACATGTGTGCCACCTTCTGGAAACGTTATTTTTTCATTTTTTTCATATATGACTTTTTTCACTTGTTTTCATGGTGGTGCTCGATTTACAATAATAATCCATCATGAAATGAAGACATTTTCTTTGCCACCGCTGTCACATAGCATTATGTTGTTGTAGGCATTTGTGGAAAAGCTTGGTTGGAATGAGTGAGAGTGAGTAGAAAGAGTGAAAGTGAGTAAGTATAAGGTTTAATTTTTTATTTTTTATTACATCGGTTCTGCAACACCCATTCACAAATGAAACTGACAACACCAGTCAGTCACCTCAGTTGCATGTCGGCACCTTTGATCTCGCCAAGTGGATGTAGTGCTCTATGTAACCTTGTATCACATCCAAAGAGTTGGGGTGGGGTAGATGGGGTAGTAAAGTCTAGGGTGACAGAGAGATAAGCGTACAAAAATGAAGCAACTAGGCTACAGTGGTTCATTTTAAGTGGCAATATTATTTTTTTAAGTTATTTTAAAATGCAAACTATTATTACTGCTGTGTTTGATCTTCATTGGGTGCCACACATATGTGACTTTGTGCAAGACTAAGCTAAGCTTAGTAGATCTATATCTTCTTAATGATCCAATTTCTGTATGTTTGTGGATTCCTTACCATAACACAGCAAAAATGGCACATCATAGAACAATTTTTGTTAGTGCAATACTGTTAAAATACTCCACCTGGGAGAATAAAGCAATTTACAGTTCAATCTCAACTCTGGTTTCTGAGTAAATAAATTTATTACATATAAATTGACAAAAATAATTGTTGGTTAAAAGGAGATAACTCCAGGTCTATTAACTGCTAATTATTATTGTAAATAAATAAGAGGCAAACTACAATATAAATTCTACGAATAAGAAGTGATTTGACGTTGAGTTTAAAGGCAGCCAACAGCAGCTTTCAAGCAAGTACTGATATAACTCCAAAGTGGGCACCCTAAAGTTTATAATTCAATCTTATCCCCCCTGACCCTGAAGATATTTTTGTGAATGGGTTGAATGCATCAGATTTTTAATAACACTGCATTTAAGAGACAGAACACAGCCGTTAGCCAGAGATTCTATCTTATAGTAACTCATTTCATTTTTCTTTTCTAGATTATAAATTGTTCAGTCATTCAGCAATTGGACCTTAAGATATAAAATATATTCTCAACATACTTATTTATTTAAAGGGAATAGTTATTTATTATTTTTTAATTTTACATTGGTGATTCAGGGATGTCCTAAAATATACTTGTTTCTTTCTATCTATAGTCTATATAATGCTTCCTAGCATTACTACAAGTTACCTTACTACAAACACATCCATTAATGAGTCACCATTAAAATGTTCTCTGCCTGCCAAACTTCAGGGCCAAACATTCAAAATTGTTGCAACCAGTATTTAGCCACAGACAAATTTTCCACACTGCATTGCAAAATGTAAGAGCTAAAACAATACTGATGAACAAGAGAAGAACAGTCAGACAGAAGACAAATATTTTTCAGGGTGTTGTGCTGTTAAAAATTGGATGAAGCTGTTCTTCCAAGCATATATAAATTTGTGGATGAAAATTAAAATTATAAACAATCATTTTATCTGGTGATTATATATGACTTTCTTCTCCTATTACTAATTGTTTACTAATATTTCTCATATCTTTTTCTGTTACTTTTTATCACAATTCTCAGTGGCCCGGTCAACTGGGGCCTAGCATATGCCAACTGCATCCCCTGCAGAGGGTTAAGACCCACCCAAACAAGGGCCACCTGTTCTTTCACCAAAGTTGCAAGACTAGTTAAAAAAACAAAATAACCGTTCGCCAAAGTCGCAAGACTCTATTAAAAAGAATAACCTCGACTTTCAGAATTTTAAACTAATTTTGGCATTAAATGACCCATCAAGGGTTGATGTGCCGCTAAACAAATCAATCAATCAACAATTCTCAGGTCATTATTCTCTGACCTTTAAGTAAGCAACACATACTGGAAATAAAGACTAAGCTTCTGAAGATATTTGAACTTGTATCCCTTATCCTTGAGAGCCTGTCTTACTGGTAAACCACCTTACCAATTGGGTTATGAAAACTCAACCAACAAAATTTGAACTCCTTATCCTTCAGACCCTATCTTTCCCTTATATTGTCCAGCCAATTAAGCTGTAGTGCTTCACCTTCTGTTGCTGTATGCCATGAAATATCCCATTTTCTTTTTATATAAAAACTAGTAACTTTTTTATAAAATACTAATTAGAAATATCAGAGCTAAGGAGAAAAAAAAAATTATTAAATATAATTCATACTGATAAAAATGTAAAAACACCATTGAACATAACGGATTAAGTATGAAGAAATACAATAGCTAGAATTCCATTTCTTTTAAGAAAAGTTCTATGATGTTCAAAGACAGACTTTGTTCATATCATGGAGGCTGCCATCTTTGATTCTAAATACATCCAACCCACCATATAAAAAGAAAATTCTCTTCCATAAAAACGCAGGAATTATTTTATTATATGTGATTTCCGACGAACCTCAAAGTCCTTGAAAAATAGTATATATATTACCAAAAGATAATCATGGATATATTATATAATTTTTCATATAGAAATCTCTTAATTTCAATGAATACTAAATAGAGTAAGTGTGTTTATATTTTGTCCCCTATAATTTGGTAATTTTTTATATACTTTAACATTTGATTAGGAAATTTAATTAACGAAGGTTCATTATTGTTATGAATACTTGAGATTCTGTAACATTTCCAGTAGCACAATTTGTATTGATTGTCCTATTTGTTGCAGAGTCCGAGTTCAGCTTGAGACTTGAATATATTCTTGCTGCTGTCATGATAACATATTGTGTACCTATTAATTAAAATCGTATTACAGGATCAATATTGTCAGGGCTTTTTTTCCCGTTGATATTTCTTCCTGTATGTTTTGGCTTTGATTACTTAAATTGATATAATTTGATTGAGTTAAATTTTGTAATGAAGTCAAATTAATTCTGGAGGATTAAGTCTCGATTAATTAAATTATAACTGTAGTTGGATGAATATTAGGTACAAAATGACTATAAGGCCATGAAGGCTAACCAGCAAGCTCCCAAAGATAAGCGATTCAAGCTTAAATCTTGCCAGAGGCTTATTCTTTATTTCCGATCCTTACTGCTTTCTTAACGATCATAGAATGACAATCAGGGAGTTGTGATAAAAAGCAATAGAAATAGGATGATAAAAATATTAGTAAAAAATTAATGATAATTGACCATGCTTGATCCCAGAAAATCAGACACAGTTACATCAGCAGCGACGTGTGGGACCCGCAGACACTGCAACTCTGAGGGAGGCACCGGAACTCTGGGGGCGCAATCAGATGTACCATTTAAACCTTTTACTTTTGTGAGGGGTGTAAATTTAACAATTTACAGGGGAGCACAGACTGACCTAGCACTAGTTTCATTTAATACTATTAGTGCAATAAAAACAAACAACAGAAATGAGATGAATTTAATACTACTCAAAAATGAATAATTGACAATGCTTCATCTAAGAAATTCAAACTCTATTAAATCTAATACTACTAGTGGAAAAAAACTTTCAGTTTGTGTTTATAACATCTATATTGTTTGAAGTTGAACATTTCAATTCAGTAGAGAGTAATGAGATTTTTTTCAATAGTTACTTCAACAAAATCCAACACAATAATAATCTCGCTCTTTCATTCTGATTCTATTTTCCTTGTGTGATTCATATTTTCCGGCTTTCTTTTTTCTTTTTTTCAAGGAACTTATATCAGTTTCCAATTTTTCTGATTTGTACCCATTTGTAGACACATTCAAAAGTTTCATCATAATACAAATCTATATATTACCAGACATCAGACATCTGCCTCTCTTCCGGTGCTCTCTCTTGATCTTTCCTCTCTTTCTTCCTCTCCTACGTCCTCTCTCTCTCTAAATATCTAAATCTCTTTCTCTCCTCCCTTGTTGAATTTCTCTTCATGTCCACACATTCTCTCTCTCTCTCTCTCTCTCTCTCTCTCTCTCTCTCTCTCTCTCTCTCTCTCTCTCTCTCTTTCTTTTTTTCATCTCTCTTCACTATTTACCCCCCCCCTCTCAGTTTTCAAATGCTCTGCTCTTTGTCCTTTTTGTAAACACATTTAAAGAATCACAATAACTCTTAATCTATATTTCTTGAAATAAAACTCTCTTGCAGAGCGAATTTTATGAGGGTGTACAAGGTATCTTTCGGGGGCCCGTTTTCCCATCTCCATTAGTTATCCTGTTTTTATCCATTATAGGGTTTATGCCATGAGCTCCCCGGCCCCCAGTTACAATGTACTTCCTGTCCCCCCACCCTCATCCGCATAGGCCCTGCTCTCTTGTTCATTCTCACGTCATCTTTCCTTTTTTGACCTTTTGAATTTCTCTTGTTCACACAACTCCTTTCTTCAACATTCTCCACCTTTCCTCTTCTTTCTTTTTAACACTGAATATTCTCTTTCCATCCCTTTCTTCCCCATGATCTCCTCAGTCCTTCTCTCACTCACTTTTCAAAATCTCTCCTCGTCTTCCCTCTTCGTTCTCTCTAGTCCTTCTCTTGTTTTCTCTCCTTTATAAGTCACTGCACCCTCTTTCTGTGCCTCTTCTCACTCTTTCTGTTGGGCAGCAAGGTCATTTTTATCTATTTGGCATTTCTTATAACTCAAAAGAAGCCATTGAAAAATTGTGTTGATTTGGTTCACCAAATGCATCAATCCCATCATCCTCTCCTCTCAATCTGTATGCTTCTCGTCCATCGCCAGCACCCCCTTGTCTACTTCCCCTGACCATTTTCTTTCCATTTCCCAAATCTTGTTTTGTGCTTCACAGAAAATGTTGGGGCTCCACCAACTCTCACTTGACCTCTTCCTTATCTTGTTTGTTGTGGCATCTTGTGTGGTTACTTTGCAAACAGTGTGTGTGTGTGTGCACAACTGGACAAGCCAGAGCATGCAATTGCAGACATGTCTCTCTTTCCAGGCTCCAAACCAACTCCTTACTAGTTTCAACTGACCAATTGATCTGTAGCAATCATTCTCCTCTTTTTGTCTGTGAGCATTATTCTTTCTCTTCCTCCATGAATCAAATAATATCTCATGTATTTATATAACTTTTACTTGTATTAGCACGAATAAGAACAAACACTTGTCTATGTTTGAGGTGGAAGGTAGCCAGAACCAATAGAAAACAGAACAGCTGGAAATACTGTTTTTATAATAACAGTTCATTACAACCAGAGTTTGTATATGTCAAATTATTTACATATTATGGCAGAGATCAAAGATGCTTTTGTGTGTATGAATTGTTTGTATTAATTCTGAAAAACAATTATTTAAAATAAGTTTGAATCTTTTTATACCATTAGAATGAATAGCTTTCTAAAATTTTCAACACAAATTTTTCATTACTCCTTGAATTATTCAGATGAGTATCCTCATCTTAGTTAACTGTTTTGATCCCTATACTTTAGCCAGCACACTGTTCAGCCTTTCTATGATATTGTTTGAAGTTCTGAGATGAAGTTTATCTGCACTCTGGTCTTCTTCAGGTGTAAATCTAGAAGGAGGTTTGAACTGAATCTTTTGTCTCATACATATTTCCTTTCTAACCTTTGCCACTTCAATTAAGAGAATTCACAGATCCATTCTGAGATTAATAGGATATTTGGATATTTTTTAAAGTTTAAAGCATTTATCTTTGTCACTCGGATCTGTAAATTGTTCTAATTAGAGTGGTGATGAAAATTAGCAATGATAAAAAAAAATGTTAACAAGATAAGGGATTTTGTTTAAAGCTCCTTGAAGATTACCAGTTAAATCAACTTACGGAATACAGAAGAGCACATTGGGTGAAACGTTGTGATCAAAATAATGAAAATGAAGATATAAGTCACAATAATTTATCGAATAATGACAATACAGCTTCCCCTACTATCCGAAAGTAGAGCTTTCCTATAAAAACCTTTTGTAAGCCGAAATGGCGTAAAGCGAAAAAGCAATTACCATTAATTTACATGTGAAAAGTTTTTGAGCATTCCCAGACCAAAACAATGTTCATCATTGTATGTTAGGCTGAGTCGTAGGAGGTTGGGGTGGTAGGATGTACAGGTGACTGGGGTGTTAGAGAGAGAGGAAGAGGGTGCACACTGCCTCTATAACAGAAACAAACATGGAATGCTATTTTTGCTTTTTGTATTTTTTTGTAAAAACATAATGTGGCATAAAGTGAGCTTTTGAAAAGTAGGAGATAACTACTTGATCCAGAGATTTGCACATCAGTTAAATTTGTTTCTGATATATGTATATTTACATTGATTACTGATTAAAGCAATCTTTTTTTAGATATTGAAAAAGATGTTGTCATCATGTAACATATTTTAACAAAACATTGCAATCTCTGATTAATATTCAAAGAAAGATTCACTGTTTCTTTTTTTAGCTTGGTATTACTCTGAAAGTTTGGCTTAAAATAGTTTTTTGTTATAATTACTGAGAAGTACGATTATTTACCATTATTAATTAATTTTTACTAGTATTCTTTTCATTTTAGTTGCTTTTTATCGTAACATTACCCAGGCTGTCAATCTTTGGCAGTGAGTAAACAGCACAGATCGGAAATAAAGTTGCAATAAAAGGTAACTAAAAAATTAAGATGAAAGTAAGTACTATCAAAAATATTTTTGTTACTGAGTAACTATTTCCAAAGGGGGGGTGGGGATCCAAAATCCAAACAACACAATTTAACTTTTAGAAGTGGTCAGATGAAAACAAGAAGCAAAAAATCCCTTACCTTGTCTATTGATGTTGGCGTGCATAACAGTTGTCTGTGAAAACATTCCCTCTTCTTGCAACTTAGGCCTTTTTGGTCTTTCTTCCATTAACTTTTGGTGACAGGGGTCTGGTAACGCTAACTCCTGTCTCTAAGGAATGAACGCTTGTTCAACCGCTAATGGTCGTAATTCTCGGTAGTTCGACTTCCACTAACTTCTGTGCTTTCGACAAACTTAGACGACTAATCTCTCTCTGGGTTTTTTTTATACATATCATTTTGAATTACCCTCCATACATGCACAGTGATTGGTTTCTGGAGTTCCGGTTACTGCTACGATCGATATGAAAGTTCAAAATACCCAGCCCAGTTTTTCCCTGACACTCGTCTGGAGGCCCGAGATTTTGCCTCCCCTTTTTGTTTGACCGCTGGTACATGATGAAATTTCTTTTTTTTTTCACAGTCAAAAATTATTAATAATGGTTGACAGTGCTTCATCTAATAAAAAATTTTAAAAAGATAATATTGCTGCTAGGATTATTTAGTCAAAGCCTGTTAGGTGATCATAATCAATTTTTTATCAATCAACTGTCATTCTCATCGAAGTATTTAAAGGAACAAAACATGAAGTTTTCTTTAGCTGCTGTTCATTCAGATGGTATAAAACCTGTAATAATGCAGGATATATGTTAAGTTTTATTTTTATGTAATATTTTAGATGGTCAAAACAGAAAATGAAAGTGACTCCCCAAACCATTTTGTAGTTAAGTAATATTAGCTTAACAAAAGAACAGTGGGAAGTATTTTTCATGTTTATTCATGTCATTTTCAGAACTTAATTATAATATCCTGACGATAATAAAAGTAGACAGGAAATTGTTACAAAATCATCTACAGTTTTTGCTTGTGAATCAAATATTCATCACCACTAAGTTCTTTGAAGCTACTGTCATCATGTATGGGTAAGCTTCAGGACTCAAATTATAGATAATAAAGGAAGTGATTCTTTGTATCAGTTAGATTCATCCATTTTATGATAATACAACATTTCTATTGAGAATTATTGTTATTGACTTAGTCATAAAAACAGCCTACAAAATATTGCCATGGATGTCTATTGTTTTATGATAAAAGAGGTCAACCTTCCTCTGGGACAAATAGAATGACTGACATGGAATCTAAATGGAAAATATGGAAACCAAAGGAGTCAGCACATATAATAATATTGAAAAAACTATTAACAGGATCAGTGTGGATATTAATACCATAAGAAAACCAGTTCTCAAAAAATCTCATACCGAAACTTCATTATAGAAAAGCTGCAGCAAGGAGATATAATTTCAAACATAATGACAGGTCTGTGACACCTCATAATTCAATGCTGTTTACAAGACCATGGAAAAAAGCTAATACATAAGAAAAGAGAAGAGCAAAAAAAATGAAGAAAAACTATTTACAGTGGCAGATGTGAAGCAACGATATAATAAGAGAAGGAAAGAAAAAACAAACAAGGTATCAACTCATAAGGTACCATGACTATAGCAGAGATTTCAGCAGAACTGGAAAGAACAATGACAATCAGATGTAACCCATAGACAAGATTATAAGCAGAAGGCTTTGAAGAGAAGAATGGACCGACCAAATTTGTGAAGAAAATATTCTAAAATATGAGGTCATAAAATATAAATATTGCATATCAAAATCTTGGACAAAACTCATTAAGCAAATCTGTGAAAGATTTAATTTTTCTTGAAAGTACTACATTTGATGACATAATAACACCCCCCTCTTTATTTCAGCATGGAATATTAAGAAAATAAATGCATTTCCTTGAATTCTTTTCATTTATCACCCAGTTCTTTTTAACTCCTCCTCAAATTCTGGCCAATGGGGGCTGGGCAACGAATGTTAGGTTTACCTATTGAGCCATTTTTTGAGGGAATAAATATGGTAGTTTTTAAGTATTAAGTTATTCTAATCAGTTTTTACATTGATTGTTGAAAGCTGCATTGTCTAAATCTTCCATTTGTAATTTACCATGCAAATTAATGATTAAGAAAAGTGGATAATATTTTGTAATTTCAATTGCAAATAAAAACCATCCCAAACAAGTTAAGAGATGAAAATGGTGTCAATTTTGGAATCATTTTGGGAAGAAAGAAAAGAATTTCTGATTTTGGGTTTGATATTTAGGATCAGGGAACTTTTCTAATTTTTAACTCTCACTTCTGACAAGAAGTCAAATACACAGGGCATTATCAAATGTCACTCACCATCTTCACCTCTTCAACCAAATCATACATCTTCATCGCGTTCTAGCCAGGGATGAAAATGGGGGGGAAGGGGTATGATATATACTTACTTATCAATTTCCAGGTTTTTTTGTATGTTCATCATCAGCCTTTTAATGTCCTTCATTGGACATAAACCTTCACCAAAATTTGCCAGATATCTCTATCGCAGACACTGTGTCGCCAATATCTTCTGAACCTGTTTAAATTGTCACGCCATCTGATTTTCTGCTGGCCACAGTTTCATATATGATCTCTTGATCCATGTTGTGAGTCATGATATCCAGCAGTTGTCTGACATTCTTGCAACATGGCCTGCCCATTGCCATTTGAGTTTTCTAATGGATTCTCTGATTCCTGTTTTTTCTCTAATATACTGCGCAGTCTTGTGATCCCTCCATATGACGCCAAGCATGATCCACTCCTTTTTGAAAGTTGGTCTAGTTTCCTAGTAATGGCTTTACCAGCTTTTTTGAGTAGGTCTATGATGATGTTATCTGGTCCAGGTGCCTTCCTTTTTTGACTGTTTAATGACTTGTTTCACCTCCCACGGAATAACTTCCAGGAAGTCTTCAAACTGCACACACAACCCCCTCAATGATTATGGAAAATGCTTTGTTTTGTTTTTTGAAAATTCCCCCTCCAAAATAGGGTTTTAGT
>VCCN01003764.1:1808292-1823549 GCA_006491835.1 Architeuthis dux | reverse complement strand
TTTTCAACTCTGGCATCAGACACCTTCAGGCCATTCATTTCTCTTTTAGCCTTAGACACTTTACTTTTTTACTTTTAGACCTCAAAAACTTTTAGACCTTTATTTGATTTCAATCAATGTCTCGTGACATATGGAAGCATCCTTTAAGAATTCCATGTGACTCTGGCTGTAAAAGATAAAAAATGAATTGATTTTTATTGCAACTTTTACTCGGACCGATTACTCTTTGGCAGTCAGCAAATAGTGTCAATCAGAAAAAAAAGCAACTAATAAATTAAGATGACGGTAAAAAGTAGTCAAAAAGATTTTAAAATAAAAATAATGATTCATTATACTTCATTTAATAAACAAAAATGTATAAAAAATTCAAATTAGGGGGAAAAAAGGAAACTGTATTTGAATAAAAAAAATAATAAAAATGTGTCTGCCTCTCTTTCACCGCCAATAAATCTGATATCCTTGCTGCTAGAAAGACAGAACACTTTATTAAAACATTTTAAAATTTCTCTATTCATTTTTATCAGTCATTTGTGCATAAGAGATCACGTATAGAAAAACAATAAAGACACTTTATACTCATTAGTGAATTTTTAGTAAGCACCTCTTCATTCGATGGGCTTTTATAAAGATTCAGACATCTTACATAAGGCCGTCAAGTGTGTGTAAATATTTATATAAAGAATAATGTCATGCTTGTTTAAAAGTCAAATCCTCTAGTAAGATGGAGAGTGCAGCACCATTTCACTATACCCTTTGAATTTATGGTATCTACCTCATTCCAGGAACATTTGATTTCTCTGTACTTAATGCCACCACATTGTGGGCACAAAAGTAGGTGCAGCACCCTTTCACTATACCTTTTTAATTGATGGTATCTACTCCAAGTCAAGAAACATTTGATTTCTCTGTGCTTGATGCTGTAATGAAATACACTTGGATCATGTGTTCGCTTGCTGAGTGAAGGAGAGTACAAAAGATTTGGGGGGATAGTATTAGGTTTTGCGCTCAGCTGGAGGATATCAAGTCCCAGGCCGGAATTTGGTCTATACAATTGACCAGGGTCAGAGGGAACAAAGAGGGAACGTTCGATCAATCAGAGTACTTTTAAGGGTGCACCGTGATTTTAAATTGGGGGGGACAGTTAGTCAGTTGGGCACACAGCAGCAACGGGTTAACAAGCTAGGAACTTGACTCCTCACCTATTAGGGTGTGGGAGAGAAGGAGAGAAGAAGCAAATGTGGCCTGATTTGAACTGTTATCATCACTGTCAGTCCTTTAGTAACGTAACTAGGAACGGAACAACTCGTTAAATTTCAACGAAACAGAATTCAATACTCTAATTGATCTGTGAACCGGCCTTGCATTGAAGCTATCAATGGAAATAAAAGGAACCCACATTTTCCATGAAATTATTGATTTTTGTCCTCTTTCTCTCCGGCCATGGGGGAGAGCCTTTCTCCTGTATGGACCAACTGTTTTCCTCCACAGATTTTTCTCTCCCGTATATGTGCAGCCCTGGAATGAGACGTCTCATCATTGAGAAGAAATGCTGGTTATATATACTACAATGGCACCCCATGTGCTGTTCAAAATTTGTGCTGTGTGTTAGGTCAGGTCCTGCTATAACATGGTCTCTCTCTGTAATACTAGTCTGTGAATTATGCGAACAAAGAAAAATATTTACAAAATTCAGTACATTTTCTTGTTGATTGAATACTAACATATCTTTCGGGTTTATTTGGATTGTTTGATGCTATCAATATAATGAGCTAGATTTGAATGTCTGTGTGTCTGTAAAGAATGAAAGTAATTCTGAAAAAGATTTCTTTTAGATAATCAATTTCTTTTAGGTAATCAATATTTGATCAGCAAACAAAAAGTATAGATGATTTTGTTTCAATGTTTATTTAAGGATGATATTTCAAGACATTGAAAAAAAAAAATCAACCACATTTTTTTGTTCAGTAATCAAATACAGATTATCCACAAGTATGTTTGGTGGTGTCATCTTTATTATCGATCTATATATTTATATATGTGTGTGTGTTTTCTCACCTGAAGATTCACTAATAAGTGTGAAACAAATTTGCCGTGAGGACTCCATAAACTTATATTATATATATATATGAAGTATTCAGAATGAATGTATAATTTTATATCCGACAGAATATGATAATTGTAAAGACATTTTTTATTAGGAACATATATTTGCTTGGCACCGATTTGACTTGATTGTGAAATGAGCAGCCTAAATCGTGTAAATAAATAAAGAAATGTGCGTCACACAATGCTCATTGTGTAGCTTTCTTCAGGATATGATTGTCTAATTCTTGCGCAAAAAGTTGCTATTCTAACATAAGAGTTAACAAGTATTCCTAACTGCCAAAATAAATATAAATAAATAAAAACATTCAGTTAGCTGTGAGAAATACGATCAAGTAAAAACCCCAAAAGAATTGTATGACAATGTAAATCTCTGACCTTTCTTAATAATAGCCATTATCAAAATCCAAAATGTTTTTTCATAATTATGCAGGCTCTACCTCTTTCCTCCCATTGATGAAATTTATCCAACAAGCAAACAGCTGGAAAAGAAAGAAACTGAAAATTGCATCATCATCATCATCAGCCATTATAAGTTGACTGCTGGACAAAGGCTTTTCCCATCTCCTTCCATGACAACCTATCTTGTGCTAACCTCTGCCACGTCTTACCGGCAAACTTTTCTGTAAGCTTGGGTTAATGACAGATTAAAAATGCAACAAAATATTATGTACTTACAGAGATCCTTTATTCATATTATGACCGTAATCAACCTAACACGTATGTCGTCCTACGAGCACTCTCTCCTACTGATAAACATGCTATTCGTTCACCAGAACGTAAAACAGCGCCCCCTAGTGGAAGTCTTCAGCCTAAGGGGAATAACACATGATACTTAACATTTTCTATTTCATTCCTCCATCTTGTATCTGGTCTTTTCCTACTGTATTTACTGCCCCATGGGCACCAATCAGTTAGCCTTTTACCCCATCTATTGTCATCTCTTCTTGCTAGGTGACCAGCCCATCTCCATTTTTGCTGCTTAATTATTTGTATAATATCCTTCACTCTGTGATGTTGATCTTTTTCTATCTCTTAGAGTTATTCCTAGCATTGCTCTTTCCATGGCTCTAAGTTGGTTTTCAGCTCGTTTTTTAATTTCCATGTTTTGCATGCATAGGTCATGGCTGGTATTACACAACCGCTGTATACTTTACGCTTTAAGCACATTGGCAGGGTACTCTTCAAAATGTCTCTATTCATACCGAATGCTTTCCAATCTATCATTATGCGTCGTTTTATTTTGCTGTCATGGTCTTTTTCTAGCATTATTACCTGTCTTAGTTAGATGTATTCATCAACCTCTTCTAGAGTCTCTCCTTCTATCTTTATGACCTTTTTGGTGACTTTCCCAGGAAAATTACATATATATAAATAAATAACAATAAAAACCAAAGAAAAAAAAGAAATAGTGAAGATGAAAGTATTGCCATCACCCTTAACTAAAATAAAAGGTGAAAAGAAAAGTTGAATTGTGGGTTGGCAAATTAGAAGGGAGAAAAAATTTGTTAACAGGCAAAGAAAGTGATTCATTTATATGATTAGTTTTGACTTGTAACCAGCAGTAATTATAATTTAGCAGACAAATGTTAATTCATAATTAAATAAAACAACAGACAACTAACTGTTTATTGATAATTTAAGACATTTTTCTTTTAAAAAGGGCTCATTTTGTCAGTATCTTAATGAAAACTTTGATTGAAAAATGAATAATCTCAGAATTTTTACCAATTTGGAAGGCAGTTGACAATCTAAGTTGATAGAAATAAGAAATAAAAGTTATTAAAACATAATGAGCCTCGTTAAGTTAATTAAAATGAATCTGTATATTTTATTTCTGACCTTCAAAGAATATGGTTTGCTCGTTGACAAGATTAATGTCCCGTCTTCTCTCCTCCGTTTTGTCTCTCCTGTTTTGTAACTGCAGCCCAAGCTATCAAGCAGTACCAACGACGCACTTGAAGATGTATGGCAATGCAATACTTTTTCCTTTGCTTAAACTCGTTTTGTGTGTCCTCATTTGTAAGAGTAGGTAATAGCACATTGTCTTGTTAAGAATGCTCAGACTGCCATGTAGTCATAATCATAGGTTTAATTAAATAATATGTACTTAAGCAGAAATCATTCATTAATACGTTAAAAGTCGTGGAAAAGGAATGTTTTTAAAATTTTTTACCTAACCTTTCCTATTTCCTTTTTGATCAAGTGCTTTCAGCTATTAGAAACTGTCAACCAAAACCAAGGTTTCTTCAGTTTTCAAGTTGGTCCAGCTGGCTATGTATGTATGTATGTATGTATCACACATACAGGCCACACCAATAAAGCTAGAGGGCTGAAAATTTAAACATTTACACTTTATTATGTCTACAAAAACTTAACCCCCCCCCCGCAAATAGGTTTTTAATAGGGGGTTCCATTTGCAATGTAACTTTATGCTAAATTGGTCCCTTAGTTTGTGTCCAGCAACATTCATGCTTGTTTTGCGAAAATTCGAACTTTTTTAGTGATCACTGCCAACAAAAATCGAGGGAAATAACTTATTCATTGATCACCCCTTTTTCCAATTTTTTAATTGATCACCCCTATCACGACATGATGCTAAAAGACGTTGGTCATGTCACGCTTTCTATTGAGTGAATAACCAGACCTGTTTGTTTAGCAGTTATTAAGATCTAAGACATTGATGGTTTGTTACAAATTCTGTGATCATAGGTGTTAGTTTTTATTTAAAAATTCAGTTTTTGAATTTTGTCATTATAGCGGCATGGCAACGTGCAAGTGAAATTCTTCCCCAAGAAGAATGTACATAGGTACATCAATAGGTCCATAGACTAAGGATGAAAAAAAGCATTTATTTTACACAACAATTACAGTATCGCCCATAAATAAGTACACCCCTATCACTTTTTAATAGAAAGTTAAATGTCTTCTAAACCAAACATAGCAGGATTTTATTATTTCTAGTGGAACATTACACAATCAAAACAGATATTATCAGGTATTATTTATGACCAAACTGTACAGCATTGAAACTCTGTTGCCAAAAATATTTTTTCATAGTGTTGTACTCATCCTTGTGTAATGTGCCACTAGAAAAAATAAAATCCTGCTATATTTGGTTTAGAAGAAAATTGACTTTCTATAACATAATGGTAGGGAAGTACTTATTTATGGGCTATACTGTATGTGTTTTTCAACATTCTTCCTTGACAATGCACTTAATTCAGTGGTGAATATTAATCACTGTACATTATACAATGAAAATTTCAGATAGAAATTCAGCTAATATCTACATATCAGGCTATGGACTTATTGATCCATCCTCATTTAAATCAGTTGTTGATTACACTTAAAATACCAGTACCTTGATTTAAGATTTTATTTAACTTTGGATATTTATATTTTAATTATGAGGGATCCAACAATCTAAAGCCTTTTCTTTTTTCTTTTCTTTTTTCTTTTTTTTTCTTTTTCTTTTCTTTTTTTGAATTATGGCAAGGTTTAATTAAATCCATCCATTTTTGTAACTCATATGGTTATGACAGGTGAGGCATAAGTTAACATCCTTGGGGTTCAAATCCTAGGCTGGGCATGTTACTTTTACAATGCTTCTTTATTAAATCCTTATTTTTAAATATGTATGTTCAAGATTAAAATAAACTCTCAGTACTCTGTGGTTGAATATATGAGAATGTAGATATAGAATGCCAAGTATGATATAATACATTTGAAAAAAACAAAAAAGAATGCCTGAAAAAGATAAGCAAGATAAGTTTTTTAAATAATCAACTTTTTAAATTCCTATTTTATTCGCTGTATCTGTTCCCATAGTCTACTCAGATGCTGTAATGGTTAACACGTCTGCCTCACATGCAGAAGGTCCCGGGTTCGATTCCTGGTATGAGTGAAGAGTGTGGAAAGCTCTTCATCAGGACAAATTTCCCTGAGTACTCAGCAGCTAATTGAGTACACTCTAACCTCTAAGTGATTAGGGTGGAGGTATCCCTTTAGTGGACTTGTATCCTGCCAAGGGGGTTGTCATAAAAACTTGTAAGAATAAAGTCCTGGTCTCGACCAGACTTGAAACTTGCAAGGATCAGTAAGCTGACGCATACAACAGAAACCGGGTTTTTATCACCGAGTGTATACTCCATTGGGAGTTGTCTCTTAAGAGACGGAAGCTTTACTTATCTGTTCCCATGCTAAATGTACTTACTTTCTATATATGCTTTTTAGTATTTGCAGTGTCTCTTTGTGTATGTAATCATTAGATTGAAAGAAAACTTTGATATATTTGTTTGATGAATCCTATCTGTAATATCACTGCTAGTTACCTTTGCCAATGGAGTTTGGAGAAGCATATGTATTCAGTCGCGTCTTTCCATCCATCTGTCTGTCTATCCACACAATATCTCCAAAAGGTCTCAATGAATTTCAATGAAATTTTGTGGAAGGAAGGATAATAGGCTACAGAAAAAATGATTAAATTTTGGGACAGATCCATGCACAATTACCTCCCATACCTCGTAGTTATATGTCCACAATACATAATATCAGCAAAAGTTCATGTCTGTCAATGCAATATCTCCAGAAATATTCCCAATGAATTTCAATGAGATTTTGTGGAAGGGTGGGCAATAGGCTATGAAAGAAGTGATTACATTTTGGAGAGGACTCATGCACAATTACTACCTCTACATCATCGCTATCTGTCCACACCACACAATATCTCCCAAAGATTCTCTGTCTGTCCTCACGATATCTCCAAAGGTTCTCAATGAATATCAATGAAATAACATGGAAGCATCAGCAATAGGCCACGGAAGAAGTGATTAAACTTTTGAATGGATCCATGCACTATTACCTCTCCTACATAGTTATATGTCCACACCATATAATATCACCAAAAGTTCATGTCTGTCCACACAATATCTCCAAATGTTGAATTTCAATGAAATTTTGTGGAAGGGTGGGCAAGAAATAATTAAATGTTGGAGAAGATCCACGCATAATTACTTCCCATGACAATGGTGTCTGAAGAGGTATGTGCTCTCTGAGTGCTTTCTAGTTATATTAAGTGAAATCAGTTCTCCACAATTTTATTTCAGAAATATTTATCTATCCTGGGTGGGTAATGTTTGTTGAAATGGTTCTTGTTCTGCTTTGTTTTTCAGGTATGAATTATAACAATATGATTTGCAACATGTTGGTTTCTTTACAATTAGTAACTTCTTGGACAATGCTGCATTGGTTTAACTTGCAACACTTTCATAATCCTATGAAAATTAACAAAAAGAATATTTAATTTATGAAAGCTTACTCCAAAAGTCCAATTCATAGGCACCATATCCTGCAATTAAATCTTGTTTTTTTTCTTTTACTGGTAAAATCTCTCAAAAAGGATTTTGGTTGCTATTCCAACTTTGCCATAAAGTCTGACAAAATCTTGTTAACTTTCTTGAGATTGTTTAATAGTTTTTGTGCTGTCTGCAATGAAGAAGTTCAACAAGGCAGAAAACCTGTGATATACAATGTAATGAATGCTCAGTAACATTAATTAATATTCACCAGCCCCATGGCATTCAGGTTGTAAATTGTTCATTAGGGTGGAGCAATTGGGTGTCAGGACTGATTTATAAGATGTATGGGAATTAAAACATGGAACATAATCGTTATCTGCCATATATCTTTGGCATAATGTGGCCTCGGTTGGTCATTAGTGGACCTCTGTCGGCAAGAATGTCAAGTTCAGATGGCTAGTTTGAAATTGATGGAACTCAGAAAAATCAATAACAGAGAAAAATCTGTTTGAAGATGGAATGAAGGGAAAGAATGAAGGAGGTGTTGAAGGTTAAATTGAAGAAAAGAATTAATGAAAAGAATGAAGGAAAATAACAAGAGAGTAAATGGATTAACAGAAAAATTCATTCAGAAATGGGTGAAAAATGAGAAAACTTTAACAGTACAGAATAATGAAAGGAAATTGGATGAAGGGTTGTAAGAAGGATCAAAAGATTCAATGAAGAAGAAAGAAATTAAGGAAAAATGTAATTTGACTGAAGAAAAGTATGTTGGAAAGGAAATTTAACAAAAAAAAAAAATAATGGTGGAAATGAAAATGAGTGAAAAATGAAAGATTAAAAAAATGAAGAAATTACATTTCAAAAGAAGGAAGCAATTGTAACAAAAACTGATGGAAAGAAAAAAGAATTTACAATTGCAACATTAAATGAATGAAAAATGAAATATTGAAGGATAAAAGGGAAGGTGGAAGATTCAAAGCAAGAAGAGAAGGATTGAATGATGAAAGAGATGGTGGAAGATTCAAAGTGAGAAGAGAACGAAAGATTGAATAATGAAAGAGATGGAAGATTCAAAGCAAGAAGGAAGGATTGAATGATGAAAGAGATGGTGGAAGATTCAAAACAAGAAGAGAAGGAAAGATTGAATGAGGAAAGAGATGGTGGAATATTGAAAGCGAGAAGAGAATATTGAATGATGAACGAGATGGTGGAAGATTCGAAGCAACAAGAGAAGGAAAGGTTGTATGATGAAAGAGATGGTGGAAGATTCAAAGCTAAAAGTGAAGAAAATATTAAATGATGAAAGAGATGGAAGATTCAAAGCAAGAAGATAAATAAAAGTAGACAAAATGGTAAATATGTTGTTCAGTAAATTTAATGTGGAAAATATTTTTTAAAATGTCTTTTATTTTTACTTAAGGAATCAAATGAACTTTCTTGACCACCCAATATTTCACTGAACAACAAAGAACAACTATTTTATTTTCATTTGGCCAAAAATCTGTATAAAGTTTTTCATTGCACAATTTATAATTGATTACAAATCTGCTTTACATCTCTATTTCTCAAGAGTTTTCATTTCTCTCTGTGCTAAGACTTAACAACATTAGCGAGTGTATATTATGATCTTGAAAGCCATTTTAGACCAGTGTTGAGTAACTCTGCTGGTATAATATTGATAGGTGTCCAGCAAGTGCAGACAAGGTTTGTGTAGTAATGCAATATCAGGTGAATACAGTGGATGAGTGAAAGACAAGCTGTAACAAATTTTGCCGGATCATCAAAGAAACATTCAGTCTAGCATTATCCTGATGAAATATTACATCCTTTTCATTAACTAATTCTGGATGGATGCTTTTTGTTGTTTACTGATTTCTGTTTACTGTTGATTTCATTTCTATCTGTGCTAAGACTTAACAATGTTAGTGAGAATATATTATGATCTTGAAAGCCATTTTAGACCTGTGTTGAGTAACTCTGCCGGTATATTTCTCTTTCTTAAAGCATAGTATTTCATTCACAACCAGTATGTACTAATGGTATGTAGATTGCATAGCTAAGTATTTATGCGTCTAAAAGTATACCAAATAACAAAACAAGCACAACCATTTTTTTCTTATTTTTTTTTCTAAATAGACTCAGGTAAATTATATAATATTGACTCTTTTATTACCAATTTGGAATGGTCCAAATTTCTCTTTGCTGCTCTATAAGATGATCTTTCTTTTTCTTTTTTTTTGTTTCTCTATTTTCATGCAGGTATCTTTCAAAACATTTCCTGGAGGATTCGTTACGCAAGTCTTTTGTGTCATGGCTGGAATGTGATCTGTGTCTATTCAATATCTGAAGCCTCTCCACTCCTTTCCTTATCTCTTCTCTCTGCCTTTTTTTGGGGGGTGGGTGGGATTTGCTGTCAGTTTGATATCCATGGAACTTTCCATTCTGCCACTGTGATACATGAAAAGTACACAGCTGACAATCAAATAAGTCACTTTTTTAAATCCTATTCCCTTATCTGGGGAGGTGGGGGGGCAGTTTGTATCAAATAAATTTGATTTCCCTCTCCTTGTTATCTAAAGAGGAAGGAGGAAAACTGCTGTGTCACAGGTGACAGGTTCAAAATGCCTTAGTAAATAGCATTACCACAGAAACCTTGTCTGCACTTTCTGGATACCTAACTCTATTATCCAGCTGTGTCTCTTTTGTGTCACCAAAAGGTAAACAACCAAAAAGGTGGCTACTTTATTTAGTCTTATTCTGATGGTCTACAGAATTGACAGCTAGTAAGATCAAGAGAGTGTTTTTTCCCATCTTCGCAGAGAAATTAGATAGTAAACTATTATTGCAGTAACTTATTTAGCACTCATGACGCAATTCTTTGAAAATGGAGTTCTAAAAAGAGCTGTTCCTCATGGTGTTTGTTATAAGATAGTCAATAATGTGAGTTTAAGTATTATATCTCTAGGCTCTAGCATGTCTGTCAGTCTATAAGTGTAGTTAGGCTAAGATGTTCAAAGCTGCCACTCCCATGCAGCTACAACAGAGAATACAAAGTTGAGCCATCCACCCACTCAAACAAAAAGCTTGAAAAACGTTATAAAGCCATAGTTAATGGAGAGATCATGAAGTCTTGAATGGCAGATCATATATAGGTGAAAGAAGCACACAACCCTGATGAAGTTAAAATAATAAAGAACAATTGGAAAATTGAAGGAATGCTACACTCAAAATATCTGATAAGTAAGTAAAGCATAAAATAAATACCAAATAGAAGCTTCTACTTAAAACATACTTATGTAAGGTTTAAAATTTCTAAATTTCTCAATGGACTGTCTTACAGGAGACAGCTGGTGGGATTCCTAATTATTGCATTACACAATCAAATTAATCTGTGATGGTCATTCACAAGGTTATGAATGAATAAAAATCACTGTAGTAACATTAGTGCTTAAAAGTGGCCAATGATGATTAACTACCAAATTTGACAATATTTTATTGTTTTGTCAAGTTTCAGTATGCTGTGTATATTCTGTATGTTGTGAATTGAAAATTAGGAAGAAAAGGATGATCAATGGTCAGGAATTATTGCAAGTGTTACTGACAGAATAGTGCTATTGTATATGTATAATGTAAATGCATTGCTAATGATATTACTATACAAATCAAGCATTGAAAATCATGAGGAAAAGGATTGCCAGTGGTCAAGAATTAAGGCAAGCAGTACTTATAGAATAGTGCTATTATATATGTATAATGTAAATGCATTGAAAATGATTTCACTATAGAAATGCATTGAAAACCAGAAAGCACTCAGAGTGCATACCTCTGCCAACACCATTGTCAGGGGGAGCAATTGTACATGGATCTGCCCCAAAATAAATAATTACTCCCCTTGACAAAATATCATTGAAATTCATTGAGAACTTTAGGAGATATTGTGTTTATCCACACATGAAATTATGGCGATATTATGTGGTTTGGACATATAAATACAATGATGGGGAGGTAATTGTGCATGGATCTGCTCCAAAATTTAATCAGTTCTTCCGTAACTTATTATCCACCCTTCTATAAAATCTGTAATTGTGCACAGGGCATATACATAAATTTAATTGAAAAAAAGGAAAATATCTATCAATCAAAAAAGATTTCCTGGATCCGCCCCAAAACTTTACCACCTTTTTCTTACCCCATTACACACCCTTGCACAAAATTTCATTGCAATACATTCTGTACTTTCGGAGATATCATGTGGACAGACGAACAGACGTGACCAAATACATATACCTTGTTCAAACTAAACGGGTTATCAGTGGTCAGGAATTAATGTAAGTGTTACTGATAGAATAGGGCTATTATATGTGTATTTTTCAATGTGAACATTTCTGCTCATACTTTTTTCTTCTTTAGCTCCCATCTGTTGTCATTTAAATCCATAACTAGAATCAAATTCAGAAAATAAGTATTACTCAATCATCACAAGCAGGGGCATACAGAATGGGGGGCGTGCAGAAGGTGCCACACACCCCCAATGCTCTTTCTGTCGGCAAATTTCAAGATAATTTATTCATTACATATGCCCCTAATCACAGGTCGGTGAAGAAGAGGCTCCAAGCAAGGACACTATTTGCGTCTGTCTTCAAACTCCAACATTAGACTGGTTGACTTAGAGATTTCAAAGATTTTAGTACTTAATGATTAAAGTAGTATTCATTTTGATTAAATATTCAAATTTTAAAACTTTTACCACAAAAATCTTCTCATAACATTGTGATGTTTATAAGTTATACATTATATATCTATCAATCTATATGTATATATACACACACACTCACATACAAGTTGCTACCCAAAAGAATATGAACAGCACGCATGAACCAAATGTAGTATGAACTTTTGCTACTACTTTATGTGAGATTGCTGTATACATGCCAAAGGGGACTACATTGAAGGAGACAGTAAAAAGTAATTTATTTCATGGTAAAATTCCACAAACCTTTGAGTAGGACCTCATATATGTGTGGTTGGTGCTACCCAGAAGTTCAGGCATTAAATGGCTTCCCAAAAGAATTAGAAAATGTGTTTTTTTATTTCCTGGTAGAATGATTTCAAGATCATGTTTAAAATGTCTGTTGAGACAATGGAAATGCTGGGTAACTTGACAGATGAATAGATTGACTAATCTGTTCAAATTCCCCCTGGTGAGCTGTCTAAAGATCTGGGGGAATACTATTCAATGCTGTGTGTTTTTGTTTTTTATTATCTTCATCTTTGTTATTTTTTCAACAATATTTTTGTTTGAGATTTTCAGAATTATTGTTAACTAGTTGAAAACCCACCGCAACTAGTTAGTGCAGAATGCCTAAATTGGGCCTTTGGCACTAATAAGAGATCAAAACTGTTGTTTATTTAGGAGTAGCTTAATTCTATACCTCTGGCTACAATGCATCATTTAGGCTACTTAGAGGTCAAATACAAATAGAAAGAATCAGACTTTTAGTATTATATAGATAGACAGATACATAATCAAATCAGATCATTATTACCAGGGAGAGCTCAAATGCAGACCCCACATTATTTTTTTTAAATTTTCAAACACTTATATGAGAAAAACATGATTTAGTGTCCCATTAGTATCCACGGAAAAATTGGTGGCCATAGCTCTAGCAGTCCTTGAGTTATACTAATACAGACAGATGGATAGATGTTTGGTGAAATAAAGTAATAGTAATTTTTTAGTTAAGCGTGAATGCAACCAAACACAAAATAAGGGACCAATTTAGTAGCATAATACTTATATTGTAAATCAAACCCCCTATTAAAAACTTGAAAAGGGTTGTAATTTTCAAAATCTAACTTGCTAAAAACCTGCTCTAGTGTCCCATTAGTAACCACAGAAAATTTGGTGACCATAGCTCTGGCCATCCTTGAGATTTGTGATGAAGGAGGAACAGACATTTGGTGAATTATAGTAAGATAATAATCTTTTTTTTCCACAATATTTCAGCTGGTTTATTCTCAAACCTTCTTAGGGTGAAGTTTTATCTGTTATGTCTTACATCAGGGGTGGCCAACCTTTAACATTCCATTCGCCAATTTTTTCACGCACAAATTCAGATGTGCCATACAATTTTACATGATATATAATGATTAAATTAGGTATGTTCACCAAAATAAACAAAAAAACAAAATCTATATAAATACTGGTACATATCATTTTTTTTTTATTCATTCATCATCAGTTTATTTCAGTAGAGTCCGAATATTGGAAGAATAAAAAAATTTCAAAGAATTTCGAATTATTTGAAATATTCCTAAAAAATCTCTATAAAAAAGTTTTATCTTGATATTTTTTTCTTTTTACAGAAAATGGTGATAAAATATAAGCTAATAAATAAAATTGAAAATTTGCCAAGAAGAGCAATATTTTACTTGATTTTCCAGTTTTTGTATTATTCCTAACTAGATATGTTCAAAAACTATGCACAAAATATTTTTGCATAAAACATGTATACTTATAATTTCGGACCCTAATGATTGACACATATTAAAGATAAGTTCATGGAAAGATAAGTTTTGTTTTCATTTTTTTAAAAAGGGTTTACCGGGTTCTGTAGCAAAGTTAAACAAAATAAACATTACTTACTTTAATGAGACATTTGCATCTGTTTCGACTTCGCCAAGGTTTTTCCTGTTTAGAGTTAAATTAGTTACTGAGAGCAGCAGAGAATTCTTCAAATTTGAATCGGTTTCTTCACATATGTACATCGTTCCGAAAAGACAGATATAACTCAGGGTAAATTTTCTTAGTTCTGGAAAATGTTCACTGGTTAATGATAAACAGAAATTAATCATGTCAATATTATTTGGAACTGAGGGAAGCTCATCAAATTTCATTTTCAATAATGAATTTGTTTTCAAATCTATTATGATAGAGTTCTTCGGTGTGTCTTGTAACTGTTTGCTTTGACAGTGCAATGTCGTCTACTTTACTTTCAATATTTTTATCACTGAGACATCTTGCAAATATTTGGAGACAAGGCCTAAACATATGTATGTTACTATAGGATCTTCATAATTTTTTGTACACTAAGTGAAAATGGGTTTATAAATATGAGGAGGCAGTCTTCTTTAGCAAAATCACGAAAACGACTTTCAAATGAGTCTTCCAATAACCTGATTTTTTCAATATATTTAGTAAAATCTTGAATGCATTAATATAATTAACTAAACTAGGAAACAATTTGTTCTTGACATTAGTTTCAAATTTAGAGCATTGAGATAGCTGGTTACATCAACTAAGAATGCTAATTTAAGTAGCCACATGTTATCACATAAAAGGGTTCTTTCTCCAGGAAGGCACATTTTTCTCTTCTCGAAAATTATGAACAGTATTTTTCAGTTTCCCAAATCTGCTTAGAACCTGTCCTCTAGAAAGCCAATACACCTCACAATGGAAGACAAGATCACCATATTTCAAATCGAATATTTCACAATATTCTCTGAATTCTCGTCTGTTTAATGCTCTCACTCTAATTTTATTCACTCATTTCACAACTGTTGACATAGCATGCTACAAGTTTAAAGTTTTTCCACAAAACAACCCTTGGTGTATAATGCAGTAATATTTTAGTAGAGAATGATCTAAAAAGTTTTCAAGTAAAGTTGTAATCCCAATGGCTTTATCAATCATCGACAGAGCTCCGTCAGTACAAACACTGATGAGCTTACTAAAATCTACTTGTAGATTTTCTAGGCATAATTTTAATTTGTCAAATATGTCAGTTCCTCTTATTTCCATGAAGCAACTCAAGACCGAGAAGTTCTTCAAAGACACTAAAATTGCCATCA
>VCCN01003764.1:1756898-1771839 GCA_006491835.1 Architeuthis dux | reverse complement strand
TCACATGTTTGTGTGAAATGTGTACTGAGCTGGGAAAAAACACACATGGGAACTTACTCATAAGAAGAGGGAAGAAAAGGGAACACAAAGCACATATACATCTCTCATCCACATAAGGGCTGATGAATATAAATCCATCTATCTAGAAACTTACACCCCCCACACTAACTAAGGAAAATATTTTGGTACCCCATACTGGGAACCATGTTTGACCAACACCCAGGACTTCTCTTTCTGTTTTTTCCTAGCTCAGTATACATTTCACACAAACATGTGATGAGTTGGACTGCACACACATGAGTTTTCTGCACTGCAAAACAGCTTCTGAAGTCACTGAATGAAACTCAGCGAAATGCATCAAGGCTTATCTTAATGATAATAAATATGTTTGAGACGTAACACGCTTTTCTCAATCTTTCATTTCCACATTGTCAAATTACCTCTACTATGTTTATATATACACCCACACAAAATCATGTTGTATGTTGTTATCCAGAGAAACTCACATGTATACCATTTTATGGCCTTTTAAGTGACATCTATAACAAACCAATGCAATTTTTTATTGTGGCACTATAAATATATATGAGGCTCCAGTATCTTATCCATTGTCATCAAAGACCAGCCATTTCCTCTGCAAGCAAGAATTTATGTATTGGTTTTGTGGGTTCTTTTGCCTTTTTTCCTGGCTATAAAAATCTGTGGCTAGTTTTAGTTTAGATACTTGGAGGCAGACATACATACTTAGATATACCAATAGCTCTTCTTTTATCGGCTCTGTATATAATAGACATTTCTAATTGGTGTCACTATCGATGCACTCTACAACATAAAAATGACTTCACATGTCATCATTAATTTGCATTCTGATGTTATTACACATGATTTAATAGAACTAAATTTAATGATTTAGAAGTACCTGAATTGACATGAAATTAATGGAATATCTCACTTAATTTAGTCCCTTAACTCTTTGAAACATTGTGGCTTAAATTTCATCCCAGTTTTGAAGTGTTGGTGGTTCATTTTTAATACTACCATTTTATCTTCATATATCTAAGAGCACAAAGGTTTATATTGTGTCTTATTATTTTGCTTAGTACCTAGGCTGATCAACAGATGTGGATGAAAAAGAAATGTGCCTCAAAGTCTTGAGGCATTTTTTAGGTGCAATTAGTGTTTTAATGCACTGCATATTTAAAATGACCCATTAAAAAAGATTTCAAAAATAATTTTGGACAATTATCAGGAACTGGGAATAACTTGTTTTAGACCATTCTTGAGTCATCATAATTAGCCTTTAAAGCCCATTGTTGCACATAGGCCTTCCCTAAGGTCTGTCATTGTAAGTGCAAAACATGGGGAGTGATGGGGTTACCCTGCTACACAGGCCCATGATGTGTTGGCAGGGGATTCTTAAATTGTTGATATTTACAGAAAATGGTTGTCTATTGATCAAACAAAATTTGGAAATATTTTGTTTGCACACAAATGTTATTGGTGTCAGGTATAGATCATTACATACTCATGTCCTTATATAACAAATATTTCTCTATACAGTAGTACCTGCTATTTACAACCACACCTGCTGCCAGCCAAAACCGGTCACATACTGCAGGTGGTCTTAAAATAGAGGTGCATGACCAGCTCTGTCAAAGCTTCGACAGAAATGCACGATATGTCCCCAGCACTGAAAATCTTAAACAAACTCTCAAGGGGGCAGTAGGTATTCAGAGGCATGATGGGGACGCTATAATTTTAACAGGACAGTAACACTATTTAGAGAGAGATTCAAAAGCAGTTTGATTTCCTCAAATCCCAGAATTTCTAACTTTTTTTCCCGGTTGTTACTGAAAATAGATGTCTAGACACTGGATACAAATCTAGATAAGTACTCATAAATAAAATCTAGATAATCCTAGATATTTTGTAAAATTCACCGAAAATAAAAACAATTAAAAAATAATTTGTGACACCTCACGGGAAGGTCACCTTTTGACAAAGATTTACATACATATGTTGTGAAGTTGCAGCCTGTCACAGCAGGAAGTGTCAGTGAAGAGATGAAAACAAAAGAAACAGAAGAGGAAGCGAAAAAAAGAGTCAAGAGAATGATTTGTTACAATGAGAGAAAAGATTAGCTAGATCAAAGTGTAAGTCACGGTTTTTAATCATTGTGTGGTCTGTTTAATAGCGTAACAACTGATATTCCCCCTCTGATGAGTTTAATCTCCATACGATCAGGAGACATGAATTTAATTGAAGGCAAGGTTTTTAAATTTGACTGGAAACCCACACTTTACTAGCATAAACAATAAAAATTAACTCTCTCCCCCGGTTTTGTTGAAATAAAATGCAGTGTGTGTGTTGATTTTATTACAAGAGAAAGGGACAGGTTACTTGGGTTTCTGCTGATTTACAACTCATTTTATGTCGTTAAATTTTACTGATCAACTTGAGTATGACAATGTGAAAATTTATGGGGGAAAGGCATTTTTTGACCGTACAAGTTGTCGTTTGTTGGGTAATTTTGCCTGATTTTGACAGTCGCTGGTCGTGTTCTGCAGGTGGTCGTTAACGACAGGTTACTTAACATTCCAGAAGCATCCATGCATTGAGAAATTGATCGTTAGTACCAGGTGGTCGGAGAACACGGGGTTTGGGAATTGCAGGTACTACTGTATAATCTTTCTGGGTGTTTCGTTCTTGGAGAAATGCTCTGCCTTGATATATACGTCTGTGGTTATTAATTGGTGCTATGAGATTATGTATATTCAATAAAGCTGCTCTGATCAATTCCTCAGTCTCTGACCCCCACCTACTACCACTCAAGACTATTTATTTTCACACTTGGCCAACTATACTCACTAACCAAAAACTAAGATGGTCAGTTCAGTGATTCACACAAATGCACAATCTATTGGGCACCCTGAAAAATAATTCCTTCAAACCCAGTGTCTGGATTTATTACATGCTCAAGGCTGAAGCTTTCCATATTTATTGCAAAAGAGTTTATATAATTTAGCTTTGACATTTGGGCCTCTGAGTCAGATATTAGCAAGTAAGGTCTTCCGTTTAGTTTAAAAATCTATTTTAACAATATATTATAGTACAAGGGTCAGCAACCTTTTTGCATCTGTGGGCCGGATCGCATATTAATGAGTCGATGGCAGGCCAGATAAATGTCATAAAATGCTCGAAATATGGGAATTAAAAAAAATTTCATTTAAATACATTTAGTTATATCTCGTGGGCTGGTCATAATCCCTTCACAGACCGGATCTGGCCTGCGGGCCATAGGTTGCCTACCCCTGCTCTAGTATGTCTTAAACAGACTGAATGGCATTAGCATATTGTTTAAATTAACAGTTGATACTGGTCAATTTGCTGCACCAGCTTTCTGTTCAAACAGTAATCTTAATATCTGTCTTTAGAAATAAAAGTAACATTGATCATGTGTAAAAAGAGATTCAGAATTTGTGCATTATCTGTGAATGAATGAGATCTAGTTTTAAAATAGTAAGTCATATATCTTAATAATGCAGAAAAAAGAAATATTGACTTACGAATTTACATATGCTTGATAATAAAAGAACACACCATTATCCTAATTTTTTTTTAATATATAGGGGGGTGTAGGGAGGCATAGTGGTTACCAACATAGAAAATGGAGTTGACAAATCTAATTTGAATTTCAGCTGAGGTCGCTTATATTCACTTTATACAAATACCCTGCGCTCTATCTCATCACCAGGTATCTTTTACAAAAATTCCTCATCACTGGCATGACATGATGTTATGATATGTGTATCCGGACACCTGGGCAGAAATGTAAGTGAACCCAGTCACCTCAGGAAATAGGTATATTGTCTAAATATTGTCAGTGTTCAAAACAGGAAATGGGAACCAGTGATTGACACCACGTAGGCCTTAGAGAGACCTATAAAGCAGAAGACTGCCATCCCTGGGAGCGGACAGAAATCTCGACACTCAAAGAAGAGACAGACATCAACGGAGCCGTTAAGGCCCGATACCGCTGTCCCTCTTGGGGACAGACTGGTGGTTCTCCTTATCATCTCTCTCCCACTCTTCACACTCCGGCCGACAAAGATGTATGTTGTGTAATAAAAATATGTCCAGATATTTTTACAAGCAAGTCTTTCCTTTCTATCCAAGTCCAGTACACCCCACTATACAACAATGATCGATGACAGAAAAAAAGTGGGTGTTTGAGTACTTAGGAAAATCATACTCCCAGAACTGCCATACTTGCTCAAGCATAGCAACAAAATCTGTTAACAGGGACAAAAAAAATGATATACCTATATACACGCGCATGTGTGTGTCTTTGTTTCCTTTGTGAACTTGTACAATCAAGAGAATAATATATTTTTTAATAATCTTTTACTAGTATCTCCTCTTTTTTAGTGCAAATCTCAACCTTTAAGTAAGCAGCATGGATAAGAAATAAAGAATTACAACCTGAGAGTTGCAATAGAAAGTGTAGTAACTGTTCTATCATGGTTACCACTTTAGTAGTATACTTGTTTATCATCTAGCAAGGAAATCCAATTTTGTCAAATTGTCTAAGAAAATGTGCTAAGACAAATAAAATACACAAGGCTTTTTATAACAGTAATGAAAGAATTTATATATATATGATATTAACAGAAAGTAAAGGAAATGAAAGTAGGTTGAATGTTTTTCTGGCATCATATCAAAGTTGAACTTGAAAAGGTTTTGTTGCCAATGCAGAAATATGAAGATAATATGAATTAAGAAATATAAGTTATAAGAAATATGAGTTAAGTGAGGAAAGAATGTATATACAATCTCTTATACCTGTAATTGCAAAAACTGAAAAAATTATTTCCACGGATGCCGTCTACAAACCAAAGTCTGCGTTTGGTGCTGAACATGACCTGATGTAACCTACACTCAACCAATTTCGATGACCTTGGTTCAACCCACGCCACACAGTTGTGTCTCAGTACTCCTAGTAGTCAGACATGCCTCTGCCGCTCACGGGTATTTTGGTGATTTTTTTACTTTGAAAAAGTTAAAAAGAGCTGTAGATTCCCCTCTAGGTAACAGTGAGAAACAGAAAAAGAGCATCTGTCATTATCGATTTGAATGTCGATGCCATTCCGAAATCCGAAAAATTCCAAAAAGGGTCTGTTCCCAAGGGTTTCGGATAAGCGATTATGTTCCTGAATTTCCTTTGTTCCATTAAGGCATATTGATGAGTGTTGACATAGCTATTGTTATAGTTGCGCCTCACACCACCAACCACTCCCTGTCACCTCCACTAACTCACTCCTACCCCCTACTTAATCAGAGGGTCATCTGCCTAGGCTGGGGCTACTACAACTATCAGGCAGAGCGATCAGCCAACAAGCATCATCTTGTTTTGGGTGCGGTCAACGATGGTATGGAGGCCCGTACATGCAATTAATCTTGGATTTGTTGCAAAGAGGTTTTAGACAAGCGAAACGATAAAATGACATGACAACAAGGAAGTGCAGTTTCATTTAGAGGCTTTAATTAATGCAAAAAGAAACCGGAAAAGGAATCCGAAACTAACACAGGTCAAAGCTTTCAGTCCACAATTTGCTTTCAAGGGACAACAAAGACAAAAGAGTTCACTTTGGGGGGAGGGGGCGATATTTCAACTTCTTTCAGATAAAATCAATACAATTTATAATAAACATCAGGAACGAACAAGCATTATTTTTCCAGCAATCAGGTTTTTCCACCATGCATCAGGTAGATTCCGATTATTATCCTAACCATGTTATCCAAGGCTGCGATTACTGACTATAGCTGAATTTTCCTTGTGTTTTCCTTTGTGTGTGTGTCTTCAGTTCCATTTGGGTCCGCCCCAGGATGATCTTCTTGTATTTTCAACTTGGTGCATTTCATGGGGCCCTACTCTCTAGGAGCATTTTCCCTTACTGAAACTACATTGCCCCAATACTGCAATCTAGCGGCCTTATGGATCCTTCTCCTTAATCCAGATCCTGTTGCCTCTATAGCTGTGATGCAGCAGACCTAATTGTGTCTCTCTTCTTACAGCTCCATCTACACACCATGGTGCCTATCTGCAGAGGCCTCTCCATGTCTTTCGGCTTACTCCCTCATAACAACAGCTGACAACCTCCCTTTTTTCCACTAAAGGCCCTCTCGGATCGCTCTACTTCCAGTTTTCAGTAGCCTGTAGGGGCAATATTAGTTAAGTCCCTTTGACCCACTGACCAGTTACTGCTCAACCCTTAACCCCTCAGTGGGAGCCGACACTACACTATATTATTATTAGTGTTTATGCTCATAATATGAAAAATAGTAATAAAACTAAACTGACTATAGATTATTGTTGAATTAAATCATGAGAGGGTTAAGACAAGATTTTGTTGAGTATTTCTTCTTGCTTACTTAAGAAGATGATTCGAAGTTGAATACTGCAAATGATTTGCAGAGTATTGAGTCATTCTTTGTTTCTGCAGATTTTGTTCTTTGATGTGAGTTATGTCATGATCTAATATTAACTCACTGCAGGTGGTTTGTGGTTGACGAGGTTGAGTAGGTCAGGGCAGCATTGTCTCTCGCCCAAACACAATATATACTTGTGGTATTGGTGTGGTACCAAATAAGGACCTTAAATTACTGTCCTTTCATTGGTTGTAGCTCCTAGATTGATTGACAGACGAGATAGATGTTTACTTTTTGAATTGCATGGGCCGTTACATACTTTTGCATTGTTTTTAAAAAAGTTGGATAAAGTTGAACACTACAAATACAACAGAATTAAGATGAAAGACAAAATTGACAATGCCTCATCTAAGAAATTCCAAGATTTGCAATTATATTGTACTTATAAAAATATCAAAGACATTATGTTGCTCTGCATTTTCTTGTTTATGTTCAATACTTCTTGAATATTAAGCTAAAGGTAAAATTAAGTAAAGATACAATTTATCAAGTTTAACGTAACAGAAAATTCTATTTCTACTAAGTTACATTACCAGACATCACTGAAGTCGTAAGCATGACAGAAAACAAACACACATTGCTAATTATTATATGTATGGATTCTTGTTTCATCATTACAAGCAAGTCTTAGAACAGATTTTCACAAATAAGCATTGACAGGAAGAAGACTGACTTGCAAACAGTACTGTTCTTTTATCACCTCTTACAAATCTTTCAACAAGATAATGTGGTTCTATTGCATGTGAATAATGTGATAATGTGGATAAGGCTACATTCTTGATCGGTGATAATTTGTCTGTATTATCAGCAGATGTTCCAACAGAAGGATATATTCATTAGTTCACCACTCATTTCAGTATTTAATTAAATCACTGAACAATGAATTGAGGAATAATGGTATTAAATTGAATGAACAATGATTTTATTGTCAAGAAGACATTCCTTCTGTCACCTCTTAGAAACCTGTGGACTTTGAGACTAAACACTGGAGTTATGTCTAGTGATTGTGTTAGAGGATCAATAATAATAGGTTCTAACTGATGAGACTAGGTTTAAGGGGAGGACATCAGGTCTAACTGAATTAGGCATCATAAATATTCTCATCGAGTGCATAAGAGATTTAAAGGTGAGAAAAGAAATTTGAGTGAGAATGGGAGAGAATTTTAAGTGTAGTAGATTTGAAGGTGAAACTAGTTTTCAGGACGTGAGAATTACGTCAGGAAATAGTACCAAATTTGGCTGTGCAATAAAATTTTATTATCTTTGTAATAAGACAAATGGACGCCTTGTCGTGGGGTAATGGTTAGTAAGTTGTTGTTCTATTGTTACTGAGAAATGAGTCCATAATTCTGGACTTCTGCCTAAGCTTTGCTTAGTAAATAGAACAAATGAAATCTTAACCATCTCTACTAGAACAAGCTGTGGAAATTACATGGTGTATTTTAACAATCCAGAAATTGAATACATAAAAGAGTCACTATGAATATTGTCCAAAATTCTAAATGGGTCATTATCATGATTCCTCAAATTGATCTGATTAATATTCTTATCCTTGTTGGTTTTATTACTAAGTTTCTGCTGATGCATTCTTCGACCTTCCTCAGGAGTATAATTCATCCAGTAGGAAATGGTTTTTACTATTGATAGATAAGTATATGTCTAGATTTGGGTGTCAGGATGCTGCCTGCAGTACTCTGTCTATAGTAGGAGACCTCTTCTACCAGATGAATTACTCACCTCAGGAAGGTTGAAGTGAGAAAGCCAACAAAGATGAGAATATTAGTTGGAACAGCTCATGGATTAAGAGTCTATATCTTTCAATATTAGAGATATTAATTACAATACTATTTATAGTTTTAATTAGTGACTTTGTTTGCATCTATGTAATCACAATGTTATCCATAATTTTCATGAACTTTTCAAATAAAAATATTCCCTTAAATTATGAAGCATTTTCATTATTACCATATTTTTGCATATATAAGACACACTTTTCTTTAATGACATGGTATGAAAAAATAACATCTATTATCGAAAAGAATAATGTTTTGGAAAAATGATTCTCAAAGATATACTTCGTTTTGGGGATTTATCAGTGATTGTGAATAATTGCTACAAAGAGTCAATTAAACAAATCTTTACATTTTTTTTTAATGAAAGGGAAATAACCCCTGTGATACTTTTGGTAAACTTTTTTAAGTGTAGAAAAACATTTTGTAATTTTTATCCAAGTAGAGTAAGCAAAGTGAGCGAAGCTTGGATATTGATCTTAGGCTATACTTTCATGTATAATTTTGTTGCCTGTTAGGACTTTATACATACCGAAACTGCAGAACTAAATTAGACAAAACTTTGCAGGCATATCTAACATGACCCTAGGAACAGCATAGGCTAGAAAAACAAGAATTTCCCCCATTTTGTAAGCATATAACAAGGGTCCAGTTTCACATTTTACATACACTGTAAATCAATCCTCCACTTTAGCGCCACACAATATCTCTTAAAGTTCTCCATGAATTCCAATGAAATTTTGTGGAAGGATGGGCCAAGGGTGACGTGATTACATTTTAGGGCATGCTCAGTTACCTCCCCTCCATTGTAGCAAGGGTGGGCCATGAACTGAGTAAGAAGTGATTGAATTTTAGGGCAGATTTATGTGCAGTTACCTACCCTCTATCGTAGCTATATGTCCACGCCACACAATATCTCCAAAAGTTCTTAATGAATTTCAATGATGGTTTGTGGAAGGATGGGCATTTGGCTAAGGAAGAATTAAGTAGATGGAATGGATCCATCTACAGTTACTTCACCTGTATCGTAGCTTTATGTTCACACCACACAATATCTCCAAAAGTTCATGATGAATTTTAATGAAATTTTGTGGAAGGGTGGACAATGGAAGAAGCAATACACATTTTGTGTAAGGCTAGACCATGAGGTAAGGAAGAACTGGATAAATTTTGGGGAAGATCAAGGGATGTTTTTCGATTGAGAGATATTTCTTTGTCTTTTGGTTTTTAAAACCTCTATGTATTCACTCATGTTTGTCCATACAATATCTCCAAAAGTTCTCAATGGATTCAATGACATTTTGTCAAAGAGTAGGCCATGGGCGAAGGAAAGATTGATTTAATTTTGGGGCAGATCCAGAAATGTCAACAGTTACCTCCCCATTGTAATTATTTGTGAAATGAATTTCATTCAGTTTTTAGTGACTATGGGTTTGGCAAGGGTATGTGCATCTGAGTGTTTTTAATGCATATAGGAAATGAGCGATTAATTCCTAGTGGGTATCCACTGCAATTGCATAGGAATCATTCCGAAAATGCTTGTGCTGCTCCATTTTCCCCTGTCTCAGCAAGGTTTGGGTGGGTTCAGTACCCTTCTTCCTCTCATATTCTTTTTTTTGTAATGTGTGTTATGTTTGATCATTTATTATTATTTTTCTATTTTTTTTTATATTACATAATAGGATAGGAGTCCTCATTAGAATTTAATGCAGGTGGTGGATCTTTTGATGCACTGTTGGGACCTTTAACAGTGGGGTATCTCCCGGTGTATCCTTGAACTTTCATGGTGCAGGACAGCCTTTAGCAATCTGGCCGGATTTCCAATACCGGTAGCTAGTCCTGGTGTTCGTGGAAGGGCAATCTCGCCGGTTATACCCAAAACTTCTGCAGCTAAAATAAGCTTTCCTGATTGCCTAGTCACAGTGATGAGCAATATGACCAAGCTGGTTGCTTAAGTAGCAGCATTTCACAGTATAACAGTAACATGCTGAGTGGCCAATTTCTTTGCAGTTGAAGCAGCGGACTTGTCTAGAGTAGCATTCACTAGCCAAATGTCCTACATAGTGGCATTTGTAACAGCGACTAGTGTGCTTTACTCGTCTATAAATTTTCGGGTTTCTAACTTCACAATTTTTGGATTCAGGGATCATATGATCCAAGTCGATATATCGACAGCATATCGATTAGAGTCATCAGGTTTTGCGGGCTTTGAAAAGTTCATGTTTTTGTATCTCTGCACATTCTCCGATGGACGTCCTTTAACTCCTTGTTTAGGAAATTCTGACACTGTCAGAGAAAATTATCTTTTCTCCATTTTTGGAGATTTGTTTTAAACCAGATCTCACCTGGTGTTTTAAATTTTTCCATTTTCTGACAAGTTTTGTGCTTTTGTTGTCAGCTCTGTGTTCTTGTTTAAGTGTGTCATTTTTATCTCCTTTTTCATTTTTTGAAGAATCTTCTTGCTTATTTCTGTTTGTTATCTTCACTAATAACAAGCCTTTCACCAGTATGTTGAGAAAAAGTTTTGTTATCACATACCACTGCACAAAAAGATTTGTTATTGTTAACGGCCAATTCAAGAATTCTTTCTTCTGTTGCAAATTCGTCGATTCGGGACTCTGTAAGTTGTTCAGTTATTAATTTTAAAATCTGAGTATTCCATTTCTGTAGAGTTTGATATTCACCTTTTAAGCGTTTTAACTCGTTTAAAACTTCAGAATATCTGCTCTTCCACTGTTGTACATTGTGCTGATAAATCTGCTCGCATGTATTTTGCTCCAATTTTAACAAGTTGATCAGTTCTTCATATTTGGAATCTCGTCACCTCATCAGTAAGTACTAAGAAAGAACTTTCCTCAACTTTAATTTCCTAGTCGTTGTTTACATCAATCATAGATTTATTTTTCTTCCGTTTTCTGCTTCGTTTTTGCATGGAAATCATTTCTTTGTTATTTTTCTTATTTTGCTTGTTGTTGTTGTTGTTAGTAGTAGTAGTAGTAGTAGTAGTAGTAGTATTCTTCACTCACTCACTTCAAATGGGTTTGTCTAACATTTTATATAAAAGAAATAACCCATCTTCCGTATTTAAATTTGAAAGATTGTCCAAATCCAAAATGGCCTGTCAGAACCAGTCAGTGCTAGTATTCGTATTTTCGATTTTGCATATGCTAGCCCACGTGTCTATCTCTTTTCTCTTATTATAATTCTCTGATGTAAAAGTTGGTAATTTCATTTCAACGTTAACATGGCCAACTTTGGACATATTTGTTTTGTTTATTTGTCCCCGGGAATATCAGCAATCTTTGCTTTTTTGTTTTCGTCTCTGGAAATATCACTGTTCATCTGTCCGGTATTTTCTGTTTTAAAATCATCTGTCATTTTGTTTTTCAACTATGCACTGTTATCAATGTAAGGTTGGTATAATGACAGATATTAACAGATTAAAAATGCAACAAAAGATTACAAACTTACAGATCCTTTATTCATAAAATGACAGTGGTCACGATACACACACGTGTGTTCTGGAGCTCTTTCATCTACTAATAACCAAAACAATACGGCTGCTCCTTCACCAGAACGTGAAGCAGCGCCCCTTAGTGGAAGTGGATAAGAACTCTTCTGCCTAAGGGGAATAACTCATGATACTTACTTAGCAGAAAATGTTCATCAGTTTGATTGGTACGAAAATGTCAAAGTGAGTGTATGCATATGAGTGATTAACACTTGTCTCATTTCCCACTGACTTTACCACTACTCCACTTTACTCATTTTCTGCGCTAACAAATGAAATATTTCTGGTAATATTGGGAAAAAAAGGATGGCTAAGAGCAAGATTTTGCAGTTTTTGACCTAAAATTTGATTGAGGTAGCGTCAATGACAGAATAGAGTCAACTCATGCATAATTACAGTTTAAAGTAAAATCATTCTTCATTAAAAATTAAAAACACCAGCATAGCATTATGTTCTCCCAAGCAGGGTCTTCGAGGGGAAGTTTTCATCTGCTGTAATGATTTTAGCACACCATACTATATTCACTCGCTGGTAAATGATAGTCAACTTATTTAATCAATGGACATATGGTATTGACTTAGAAGTTTCAATAGAAAGCTCTACCCAAGAAACTCTTGAGCACCTCCTTGAACTTCTGGGGCCCGGTGCAATGCACTGGCTGCAACCTCCTCTCATAGTCCCTGCTCACAAACACTCTTGAGACAAGGAACTGAAGAATATTTTTTGTTCCATCCATGGATTTAGAATATAGGGTAGTTTAGATAGTAAAAGCTACCTGACATACTGTTTCTGGGTGATTACTCTATGCAACTTTGTTTTACTTTTTTTTTCTATTCCTGAGTAATAAGTGTTTTTTTCTGATTGATTATGTCTAAAAAGTATAGAGAATGGCTATTACTCCCTTCAAACTTTGCCTTTGTGATCAGAACATTGATATTTTGTAATTTACCTATTTTGTCTCAGACAGCTTAGGGAAGGTATTTGAAAGCTGCAAACACCTTATCGAGAGCTGTCACAAATTGTTTCATTCTAATTTTATGTGCAGTGGTGGCATCAACACCTTCTGGGGGTCAACCAGTGGATCCCACATGACATTGTTCATCCCCACATAAAATTTGGGTGGTTGTAGCCAGTCCCATCTTTGGTAGTGTGCCAAGGTGTCCCTGCTGTCCCAAAGGCAAAGATAGCAGGGAAACTTGGAGACCCATCAGGAATGCCATCATTTTGAAGTCTCTGATGACCTTCCAGCCATACACATCATACTTCAAGGCATCTGGCAAGATCTTGACATTGTTATATTGCAGGTGAAATGAAATGCCCAGAATTTGTCTTGATCCCCGATAGGCATGCCGAAATATTCCTTGTAGGCCTCGCACATCTTAACAGAGTAAATATGATTTTTTTTATGTGAAAAAAATATACAAATTCACCCATTGTACAATTAGAAATAAATAAGCAAATTTCAAAATATCACTGTCCTGGGCACAAAAGCAAAGTTTGAAGGGAATAATAGCCATTTTCTATACTTTTCACTAATAAGCAATTAGGTAATAACACTCACTACCCAGGAACAAATACCACGCTTGCACGGTGTTGCAGCTACCAAAGGTAGCCAAGGAGTTAATAATTAAAACTAATTGCATGGTTTATAATGAAAAGCGAACCATAGAAGATAGTGTCTAATTTTTAATTCAATAAGGTATGCATGAGAGCTCAAATCATCTCATGTGGAATTATATATCCTATCAGTGACGCACAATTGTTCAGGCATTTAATGTATATCAAGCTGTCTCTTTATAATTGCCTGAACAAGTTTGTTTCTAAATAAGTTATAAAAGCTGCCATAGGACAGGACTAGCTGATTCAATGCAACACATTTCATGATTATATTCTTTTTCTATTTTCATTCCTATTATATTTTACAGTTCTGGTTTATTTTTATTATTTATTGGCTCACTTGTTGAGTTATTATTTCCCCCAACCATACTGTCTAGAAAAAGCAAACAAATTAAGAAACTGTATAGGCAGCCAACTTCCAGGAACTGTTAAGATATTTCTTTATTATTATTATTATTATTATTAAAGCCATTGAATGATTTTATGAGTGAATGAATAACAAGCATGAAGAAGCTGCTGGATACACCTGGTGTATTTGTAGAAACATAAAGAACTTGCCAGTATAATATATATTAATATGCTTGTCCCTACCTACATTCAGTGTGCATGACAATTTCATCATTCCTACAGTTGCCCCCAGACATGTTGACTCTATTGAAAAAGGTTTCTATATTATACAATGATCTAGTAATAATTCTACTAGCATGGAAAAACTCTTAAAACCCTACCTATGCTATTTAATGAAAAAAAATCAGATCTAACATCAAACTTTCAACAAAGCTGGGATATACCTGCCACAAACAGTAGTTGAAGATGAAGTCAAGTTAAAAGAACAGAAATCAGAAAAGGAATATTTTGTAACAAGAAATTTACTTTTGGGAAAGTTCTTGAAAAAGAAAGATGATGGTATTTATTTATCAAGTTTATATAAATTCCAGGAAGTGCGGGTGGCCTAATGTTTTGCAGCACGGAAAATGAAATTGGCGAATCGAGTTCAAACTTAGGTTGAGACAGTTTGTATTCATTTTGCACCAATTCCCTTGGGAAAGGCATGAATCCATCTCTTCTCCCCCCCCCCCCCAGCTATGAGCAAAAAGTAGGGCAGACTGGGATCTTCAACCTTCGTTGGCAACAGTCTAGGAGAAGGATGACTCTGAATTCAAACCACAAAAGTCCAACTTCTTGTCCAGCATTGTGAGAGGCTGGCAACGGACAGAGTGGGGAACTTGTTCCTGAAATGTATGATTAACGGGGCTCTGTTGAAGCTTTGACAGGCCTAACGGGCCAGAAGTGGATTATAATAAATTGCTCAAGTAAAGAAGAATAAAAAAAAGAATGGATGGACAAAAATGCTGTCTCCACCTCTCCACGACACCTCGAGTACAAGTGGAAAATTAAAAAAATATATTTATACAAATTTCTTAATTTATTGGCTTCATTTATTTTAGTAATAAAGATAATTTAATTCATATGAATAGCCTTTTAGTGAATATCTCTCTCTCTCCCTATATATATATAGTCTATCAAGCCTATT
>VCCN01003764.1:1707150-1728375 GCA_006491835.1 Architeuthis dux | reverse complement strand
GTTGGGGTTACATAAAACAATTGTACTGCACCATTATCCTTGGTTGACTCTAAGGTTCCAACTTTCAAACCCTCTTGCTCTCTGTGAGAACATCTGATCCAAAGGGGAACAAATGCCCCATTTCATAGGTGTACAAGCCGAGGGGGGGATTTGGGCAAAACAGTGTAAAATTTCAGACAAATCAAGCCCTTTGCCCTCCATAACCAAAGAGTTCCCATACGCCTATGTTTTCCCTAGCAGATGCCCATGCATATATCCTCTAAACTCGAAATTAAAGTACATTTTAATTGATATTGTATCTTAGTGTGAATGATTTAGGCACAGTAATGTAATGTTTATTTGTTGATGATACTGTGGTCAAATAATGTAGGGACACTGTAATTATCTGCCACTTTTATTAAATAACAACTATACACAAACAAATAAAAGTAGTAAATGCAAGAACAAGCATTAATAACTCTAGGTAAGGTAATAAAGCTAGAGAAAGGCCGTGACTGCGAAATAAAACAACGCATAACGAAAGGTTGGAAAACATTTGGTATGAATAGCGACATTCTGAGGAGCACCTTGCCAATGTACCTAGAAGGAAAAGTATACAACGGCTGCATAATACCAGTCATGACTTATGAATGCGAAACCTGGAAATTAATCAAACGAGCTGAAAACCAACTTAGAATAGCACAGGAAGCCATGGAAAGAGCAATGCTAGGGGTAACGCTAAAAGATAGAAAAAGATCAACATGGATCAGAGAAAGGACTAGAGTAAAGGATATTATACAACTAATTAAACAACAAAAGTGGAGATGGGCCGGTCACCTAGCGGGAAGAGATGACAATAGATGGGGGAAAAGACTAACAGATTGGTGCCCATGGGATAGTAAAAGAAGTAGGAAACGGCCAGACACAAGATGGAGGGATGAGATAGAAAAGTTTGCCGGTAAGACTTGGCAGAGATTAGCACAAGATAGGTTGTCATGGAAGGAGATGGGAAAGGCCTTCGTCCAGCAGTGGACTTATAATGGCTAATGATGATGATGATGATGATGACAGTAACTGAAATTTTTTAATGCAGCACTACATCTATGAGGCATTGATGCAATTAGATTCCTCACTGTTTTCTATTGTTTTTCCAACATTCTGCCATAGTATTGTAGAGATCATTCATGTGTGTGGGTTTAATGTGTTGGATCTTAGTTTCAACACTTTGCATTACGTTTTTGATTGATTTGACGTCCGGTGATTGGGCCAGTCGCAGTGTAGGCTCTGACTAGTCTGGCATTCAGTTTATTAAGTAAAAGTAATAAAAAGACAATTTGTTTCATTTTTAACATTAACTTCATTGAACAACATATTTACTGTTTTGTTCCACTATCTTCTGCCATCATTTCAGGCAACTTCATAATTCCAGGCAACTTCATAATTCCAGGCAACTTCATAATTCCAGGCAACTTCATAATTCCATCCTCCAAGTGGTTTTTTTTTTATCTTTCTCAGCAAAGAACTGCTCCAGTGAATTGAAATATTTTTCATTATGAGAATTCTGTAAAGACCGGAATAAATGATAATCCAAAGGTGCAATATCTGGTGAATACAGCAGATGAGTGAAAATTCCCCAGTCAACCTGTAACAATTTTTGCTTGCTCACTAATCTAGCAGTCTAGCATTATCCTAATGGAATATTACGCCTTTTCTCTTAACTAATTCTGAGCATTTTTTGTTGATTTCTGCCTTCAATTGGTCTAATTGGGAGTAGTACTTATTCAAATCAATTATTTGGTTCTCCAGAGGGAGCTCACAGTAGAGGACTCCCTTCCAATCCTACCATATACACAGCATCACCAACTTTGGATGAAGATTGGCCTTTTGTAAATTGGTATGGTTAGTGGTGGTTCTTTTTGCTTGTCCAGTGAGCTCCACACTGTTGTAAAGTATCCACTTTTCATAATGTTCAATCTAAGTAATTAACATTCACCATTGAATTAAGTGCATTGACAAGGAAGAAGATATCCTGAAAAATAAATATTTGTTGTGTAAAATAAATGCTTTTTACATCATTAGGCCGCAAACTTTTATTGATTTATCTACATATAATAATAAGAATTCTGGATGGCCTAACAGTTAACGACACGGAAAATGGAATCGCTGAATCAACTTCAGATTCTGGCTTGGGCAGTTGGTTTTCACTTTATGATTACTTGGGATTATTTGGGGTTTTTACTTATAAAATTCCTTTATCAGGATCTTTAACAAAAGAGATTTAATTGTGCCTTTCCAGAGCAGGGGGGGGGGGGTCTAAGCCCCCTAGATCCACATCTGTATATGATTACTCATTTCATCGATTCAGTTTGCTTGTCTTTTTAATTTGCTTGGCATATTTTTTAATTTGCTTTTTTTATTTTAAAATTTAATTGCTACAGTTTGTAATTTACTTGGCTTATTTTAAAATTTGTTTTCCACAATTTTTAATTTGTTTGCTCTACTTTTAAAGTTGCTCAGGAAAAGGTATAAATATTTATTTTAAAAAAATATTAATTGGGTTTGGCCTGAACTGGTGGGGGTCCGGACCCCCAGGCATAGTTCCCTCTGAGTGGTGCGAATGTTTGTGCGCACACATTTTCAACCAGCGCACAAAACACACCAAATATTTCAAATTCTCTAGATAGCTTACTGAGATTGAAAATATATTGCTTTCCTATATCAAATTCAAAAGTGCAAACATACTTTTGTCACAAAAATCCTTCTTTTTTTTTTCACAATATAAGATTCTTGCGCCTACTGACTACAAAAAATTAGAGAGACCATTGCCCCCTGGACCCCCCCCCCTCCATCTGGATCTGCACCTGGTCAGTGTAGAAGTGTAGAGTCTTTGTAAAGCATTTAAGTCATCAGGAATGGTTGTCTTATATTAAAGCAATTCAGGTTTCATGAATGTATATATAAGAATAGGTAACATCTGTAGTCAACACACTTAAGTCAGTGGTGAATATTACTCCCAAAGATCGAACATCACACAGTGAAAATTTCAGCTAATAAGTATGGTTCAGGCTAGTGGGTTATTGATGCACACTTGTATATGAAGCAAATCAGCTTTCAGGAAATAACTGAGTCACAATGAAATTGATGAGCCATCAAAAGGCAGCCATGTGAACATGAAAACTTAAAGCCATTAAGGAAGAGTGGGATTCACAAAAAAGCAAGGAAAAACATGGAACAGCTGACCTGCCTATGTAATTGAGCTCCAAAAGAAGTTGGGCTAAAAAAGATCAGCTGCTGACTTGCTGATTTAAATGAGCTACAAAGTAAGTTGAGCTCACAAAAAAGCAAGGAAAAACTTGAAATGGCAGACATGTCTATGTAATTGAGCTACAATGAAGTAGTTGAGCCACTGCATTGGCACCTTTATTCAGTTTAGCAATAGCCAAGTGAAAATGATCTGTAATAAATGAGTATACGGGAAGAGGTGTTTGACATCCAATATTGGCAGAGAAGAGAAACAAAGCCAGACATGTTAACAAGAAAATCATCATAAATCATTGCTCTTGATAAACATCCTATAATGTGTGGAGATTGCTGCAGCACATTTGAAGAGGTGAGGCATTCACTATGATGAAGTATGACTGTCATAGCAACCACTGCAGCAAGGACACCAAGGCTACAAACTTGGATAACTTCCAGATTTTGTTTAGTCAAGATTGATATTGAATAAGTTTGGGATCAGTGTGGAAGGCAAAAGAGCAGTATGCTCATGTATGTTCTCATTGCCCAATTCCTGTCTTAGAAAAAGCTGAGAAATATGCTTCTTGGAACAGGTTCATTTTATTTTCAAACTAACTTTAAACTTGTACATCAACCACATTGCCATCTATGATGATTGCAATGAATTGAGTTCAGATTTGTCAAATACAAAAAAGTAAATGTTATTCCCTCTTTTTTATAACTTGTAAGTTATAAGACACAAGAATCAGTATCAACCAATTAAGGAAAAATAACAATAAAACTGATTTTAGTTCTTCAATTCAAAAGGAACTTTCTTACATTAACTGCAGACACTAAAACATAAGAAAGAAAACAGTCTGGCTCATTATTCTATACATGAAAGAAATTTTACACAATAAATCAATTCTTGTATTTGAGTTGATATCAGTCATTTCAACCTCAAAGAGAAAGCTGTGCATACAGAAACAAAGATCTACATTTAGGATGAAAGCAGTTTTAAAAAATCTTTCAGGCAATTTATATTTTACTAACAAACAATGTGTTTGAGTCAATATTCCAACATTTACTAACATCATCATCAGAATATTTTGCTTATCATAGATTATAAATCTACAGATGTGCATTGTTCTTTTTTTAAATGGTATCACTGATCATTTTAACTTGTATTGTATTACTTTACAGCAAGCAGTATATATAACAGTTAATACAAACATATATGATGTTGGTAACCCTGAAAAAAACCTGCTTTTAAGTATATCTAGTTAGTCAAACTAACTAGCAGATTATTAACTGAAGATTTGTAAAGAACTACTAAGTTCTAACCGTTTGAGTCTTGTATCAAGTATTTGATTGCACAATTCATTTATGTTTACATCATTAATCCTGTACCCCTTGACATCATGAATTCTCTAATCAATTCTGTCAACCAAATCTTTGTTGTATGAATCTATTGATCTGTATTTTTATTTTGCATGCATTTGGTAACCAAAAAAATCATTCAGTTATTCAAGTAAAAATAAAAGGCTTTTCTTTTTTTATTTTCAATTTTAACCATTTTTATCTGCTATCTTCTGCCATCTTTTAGTCAACTTCCTTCTAGACATTTTTATCTTTCTCAGCAAAGAACTGTTCAAGATGCCTTTTAAAGTCTTCTTTGGAATTGAAATGTTTTTCATTAAGTGAATTCTGTAAAAGAACAATCAACAAAAGTATGCCAATTTTGACAATTTGAAAAAAATACACACTGATATGACAATCAAAAGCAATCTTTTTGAATGAAGTTAGTTAAAGGCTAAATGCTTATAATGCTCTCTAACAACAAAAACGGAATTAATTCTTTGGCCAACCCAATATATATGCATGTATAAATAGTAGTAATCACTTCCATTCATAATATTCTGGGGATTGTGTTGAATAAATATTAAAATAATAAAATTACCTCCAACTCTGGCTTGTTAATCAAATATTGATTACCTCCAAGCGTAATTTTCTGAGTTACCTTCATTCTTAAAATTACCTGATAGACAAGGATTTTAATTCTGCTTAATTTCCCTCTTAAACTACATCATGCATCTTAAGTGTTTTCAAATGTTGACCTTTCAGGCTTATGTAAAATTTATGGCTGGGGCTTTAAATATGTTATTTTATTTGGCAGATTTCTTTTCTTCAGTAAGTCTTAAATATTTTTTTAAAATTTCTTTTCTATCTATTTCAGGAGTTCTCTTATGAAATAAAACATATCGACCATTTCAAAGAAGACATTAGAAGTAACTGTTTGCGATAAAGATCTAATGACTTTATAGGTAAGTGAATAAAGCATGATTATAATTATAGCTTATATGACTTTTGTTTTGCTTAATTAAAATATTAATAAGTAAAGCCAAAAGTGTATGTCTTATCCACCATTTTGTTTTTGCTATCTGTTGCCACCACTCCGATAAGAATTCTCAGACACAAGTGACAAAGATTGCAAGTTTTTCAAGAAAAGACTTAAATAAAGATATTCAGAGAAAAAACAATGCAAACTGAACAGAACAAGGATTCTGATTAAAGTGCTGGTAATTAAAGAAGTAGTATTATCATTTTCTTTTTGCCAATAAGAATAATTCTCAAACCCAAGTGACAAAGATTCATATGATTGAAATTTCTCCCAAATTTCATTCTACATGTAATATTACATTCATTATTAAAATAGGATTATTTTCTCTTGATGAAAAGTTGAGTGTCTGGTTTCAATTTTCATCTTATGAAATAGTCTTAAATATGCCCATTCCTTTACAAAAAAATAACTTTATGATCAGTCAAGAATACAAACTACCATATACTTATATGTCTGTACTTTTAGACACTTACTGTACCTAAATAACTATTTTCTCCATTTTGTAAACCACTCAAGAGACCATGACTGAATTCTTACAATAAACCTCTTTGTGGCTAAAATGGTGCCTTACATTGTCAAATAGAATAGCATAGAGACTGATCAGAACTGACGTAAGCATTGTCAAAGTAAATAATGTCACAACTAGAATTCAAATGTAAAGGAGGAGGGACTTGGAAGCATGTCTATAAAACAGAAAGGGAATAAAGATGTTACATTGCCTTCAGCTTTAGTGCCTTAAACTAGTAATTGTGAAGAAAGTGATTGCTATAGCAAGTATGGAGGCGTAATATTTCTTGAAAGTAAAACTGAACAAAAGTAAAGATAATACTGTGTAGCGATAAAAATAGTAGATGAACATAACGTCTGGCTGATGAAATAAAATTGAACACTTTTGGTATTTTAGCTATAGCCACTTAAAAAGTCCCCTTGAAACCAATTTGTACTTATATTCTCTACACTATTCTATTTCTGTTTTAGGAGTGAAACATGTATTAGTCTATTCCAATTGTACCACAAAAGTTTCTTCTGGCCGACCCAATCACCATTTTGAGGAATATATTTGAATATTTCTGGCAACATCTTTTAGATTTCTATTTATGGTTAAAATCAATAAATAGCTCACAAGCTCATTAGTTTTAAAAAAGTAAATGAGATAATAGTTTTTGAACACAGTTTTCAATCTCCTTTCGTCCTTTTTTACTTATTTAGTTGCCACTACTATCTCTATGATGTTTTAAGCCTACATAGATAATCAGTTATATATTTATACATCATGGGCTATAGTTTTAGACTGCTTAACAAAAATTAATTTATCAATAATTTGCAAGATCTCAACAATTGCATTACATTAGATACCCACTGTATCTAGTCTTATCAACCAAGTCTCCTCACTTCAGGAGTTTGTGTTGATACTGAAGTAGTCATGGGTGCCTTACCATGGCATAGTGCTTAGCAAGCTAATCTTGCAGACCATTAACTACTATTAGAAACTGTCAACCAAAACTGTCAAAATAGGTTTCTTCAGTTTTCAAGTCAAATGGCTGTGTATATATCATGCGTACAGGTCACACCAATGGAGCTAGAGAGCTGAGAATTTAAACATCTACTCCTTATTATGTCTAGAAAAAAACGATTTCTTTGGGTTTTTTAAAATTCCCCCCAAATAGGTTTTTTAGTGGAGTGTTCAATTTAAAATGTAAGTTTATGCTAAATTGATCGCTAGTTTGTGCCTGCTTGTTTTTTTTGAAAATTTGGACTTTTTAGTGATCTAACAAAAGATTAGAGAAGTAACTCATTCATTGAACACCCCTTTTTTTAATTGATCTCCCCTAACACTGCATGCTGCCAAAAGATGTTGGTAACATGGCAGTTTCTATTGAGTCACTAAGCAGAACTGTTGTTAGTTTAATCCTTACTGGATGCTCAATACTTATGGCTTTGTGTTGCACTAATCTATGTTTTGCAATGCTCAATACTGAAATAGGTTGACAGGAGGCTTGATGAATAAGGTACTTAGAAAATAGCATTTAAATTGTCCTCATCATTTTAGTGGATAGTTCTTGTCATCTAACCTTTTTAGCTTCCTTTCTTTTTGTCTTGCCGGCTCAGCGCCAAAGACCATTGAGAGAACGAAGACTAATTTGTTTCTCATCCATAAACTTTTGTTTCTCCCTGTCTCTCTTTTTTCCCCTATTTTTTTATTTGTTTACTGCCTTCACTTCTCTTTTCTTCTCCTTAAACTTTCTGCTTCTCTCTGTTAGACACTGTCAACCAAAACTGTCACCCAAACTATCAACATAGGTTTCTTTCAGTTTTCAAGTTGGTCTGGCTGGCTATGTATGTATCATGCGTTCATGCCACACCAATGGAGCTAGAGTACTGAAAATTTCAACATTTACTTCTTATTATGTCTAGAAAAAACATTTTTTTTTTTTTAATTCCACCACTAAATAGGTTTTTAGTGGGGGGGTTCACTTTGCAATGTAAGTTTATGCTAAATTTGTGTCTGGTGGCATTCACACCATTGTTTTTTTGAAAATTTGGACATGGTGAGAGAAGTAACTTATTCATTGATAAGTACTTTTTCCAGTTTTTTAATTGATCACCTCCAACACATGCTGCCAAAAGACGTTTGACACGTGACGGTTTCTACTGAGTAACTAACCAGACCTGTCTTTCTGTAGTCTTTTGTTTTTGTTGTCTGCCTGTCTCTTAAATTGTTCATCATTTTTTCTCCTCTTTCTTTAAAATTGGGCCACCTTCTTTGCTTGATTTTTATGCTTTCCTTTTTTTGTTCATCTGTCTTTTTATCATTCTCATATATAAAGCTGTTCTTTTTTATCTGCTCTTTCCATTCATTTGATTTTCCCATGGGTTTAAATGACTATTTCTTTCTGTGTGGGTGCCATCTTTCTGCTTTTCCAGTCAGGGTTACAAATCCCGACTATATCAGCGGCTAATGTCCACTTTCATTTCTGATTTTGCCTTTTTAGTCAGGACCTTAAGACCTGACTAACCCAGGAGGGGTCCAAACCCATTTAAACTCGACTTACACTGTGTCTGGACTGACTGAGCATAGGGAGATCATAAATCTCCCTGAATTTCTGCTAGGTATGCCTATATTTAGCAAGCACGTCTTCATAGTTACCTTTAAAAGATATGTCCTAAATCTTAGAGTCAATTTAGCAATACAGACAAAGCAAAGCTTTGTTCATATCTGTATGCATAATCTTAATGACACGCCAAAAGTGGAATCATAATCAACTTTGTCCCCCATCCACTGAAAATTTCCCCATGACACACCTCTTTATCTTCCTCTCTAAGCTCCTGTTTATTTCATCTTTCTTCTAAAGGTCTGACATGTTTAAAAATCCATTGTTTTAAGTTTCTGTTTATTCAAGGCTCTAATGGCAGATCTGTCAGACCATTTTCTTTGTTGTCAAGTTCATATTTTGGGGATTATCAGTGTGTGTCTTCTTATCTATATTGTTTTGGTATTTTCTATAGCTTTGAAAACGGTCATTAACATTCAAATGGTTCTTCAGACAACTCCTTCTCGTTGTTTGTGGTAGAAACGTCGTGTTTACAACACAAACAACAAGGAGTTCAATCGGCCGAAGAACTATATTGTTTTGCTTTATTTGTTTTTTTTCTAGCCAACCCAAAATGATTCCCTTTTATTTTTTCATTATTCAAAAATATTTCCTTTTTTTCTGTTTTTCTTCTGCCTATTTCCATTTCTGATACTCATAAACCTGTAGTTAATTATTTAAACAATATGTTTTGTAAAATCCCTGGCACTATTCCCAGTACAACATGCAATACAACATATAATATATCTTCTAAGCTCCCACACAGGCACATTTCATTACACCATTCTATAAAAAAAGTAGGAGGGATAAGTGAGATCTGTAAAAATAGTCAAGCATATTCCAAATCAAAAATGAACAAAAATTTCATCCATTTAGTTTATTATCTACCCATCGAGATCAAACACACCATTAGAAATTTAGAGAGAGAGAGATGTCAAAACATGGAGATGTGGGTTGGCATAATGGTTACTGGTACGGAAAACGAAATCAACAAACTGAGTTCAAGTTTCGGCCGAGGCTGCTTACATTCACTAATGCCCTTGGGAAAGGTATGATTGCACTTCTCTTCCCAATTTGTGTGTAAATAGCAGGGCAGTTGGAGCCCTTTAGCCCTGTAAGGTAGTCCATCTAAGAGAAGGTTACACTGACAGAAACATCCTCCAGCTTAGCATTCGTCATAGCTGGTCAAAAGCCTGGGTAAAGGGTTGGGCATGGGGCTAGCAACTCCACCCTATAAAAACCTACTTGTTACTGAAACCGTAGCAGAGTGGTTGCAGCCCTATGCTCCACAAGGAGTCTACAGGAATAAATAGCATCAAAAGTCAAGACATTAAGAAAATGTAATGTTATGTTTTTGATGTAAATTTATCAATTTTAAAAATCATAATTCCTCTATTTTTTTATATTGTCTGCAACAGTAAATGGTAAGGGATGACTAATTTTAAATGTAGAGTTATTGAGTTATTAAGAAAAGGGCTAATTTGTTTTCTACATGGGTATTTTAAGATTCTTGAAACCAGAGTTGAAATGTGTTCTATATAAAATAGAACAGCTAAAATATTCAAATAAATTCACAGGTACAAAATGAAAAGAAAAGATGAGTTAATGCGAAACAATTCTATTTCTAGGGCCGTGAAATTTGAACCTAGAAAAACCAACAAATGGTAAACCTTTGAGTGTTTTTCAGTTTACAAAGACCATTCTTTATCTCCAAGGGGATGAAATACTTGGCTTCATCCACAGTAGCTTGGCAGGTATTTCTGATCTTGGATGTCCTTGAATTGAACAAAAGTAGCTGGGCATGGTTTGGGAAGATTTCTTCTATTCTTTTATGTCTGATTTGATCTTTTATCACTGTTTTTCTCCTCCTTCTTACTTTCTTCTTTCTCCTTGCTCTCCTTTTTACTCTTTGCAAATTCTATTGTTTCCAAGTTGGCAGCATCTGTCCTCATGTTAAAATCTTTGATATCCCCCCCCGCTGTGTGCCCTTTATGATTGTTTTTGCTGTGTTTAATACCCGCAATGCAAATGTCAAAGTACACCAACCTCTCCCTTGCAGCAACCAACACCTTACTCTCCCCAATGCCCGAGTACTGATTCCCTTACTTCCAAATAACCATTTCGACAAAGGTTCTCCCACTGGCCAAATGGAAACAGTTGTTGAAGATGTAGTGACCAGCACTGGGGGGGGTTCTTGTTATTGCTGCTGCTGCTGCTGTTGTTGTTGCTGCTGTTCTCCTTCTTCGTCTTCCTCTCAAAACTGACTTGTGTATACCATTGGAATATTGGGCCATCTTCAAGATACAACCATTTTACTTAGTGGGATGTGCACTGTCATATATTTAGTTTTTATCAGGATTTAGATGAGCACTTTCCGCATCCACTTCAGTTTTGAAAGCTTCTATGTTTTATTATGTTTTATTCATTTCTATTTGTTTGTTATGATGTCAGGATTACAGATGCATTTATACTCAATGAATATCTTGGCTTTTACAAGTATAAGATGAACCATTGATTGCAACTTCCTTAACACTGAGATAAGAATCAATTTTTTCTTCTAGTTAATTATACAACTAGGAAGTAATCAGAGTGCACATACCTCTGTCATTGCCATTGTCAGGGGAGGTAATTCTGCATGGATCCAAAATTCCTTGAAATTCCTTGAGAACCTTTTGAGATATTGTGTAGAGAGAGGTGTGTATACATAAATCTTGGAAAAAAAACCCAGAAAAATATCTTCCAATCAGAAGAAAATTCCTGGATCCGCCACAAAATGTAACCTTCTTTACCCCATTGCCCACCCTTCCTCAACATTTCATCGATATCCATTGAAAACTTTTGATCATATCATGTGGACAGACGGAATGACGATAAGTCAGAACGATGGAAAGACATGTTTCACGAGTTCTGTACTTCAGAAAGAACCTTACATCTAACAGCATACAATTTTTTTTCTACCTCTGTTATTAGAGTAGATATTTGTGATCAATTTGGGATAGGGTCTTTTAGATAACAATAACCAGCTGATAACATTAAGCAAAGGATACAAAAATTGGAACAATTTTCATTTATTGTTACAAATTCATTATTATTTTTTAAATTTATAGTCGTAAACAACTTTACATTTTAAAAAATTAATATGAAATTTATTTTTTATTTTTAAAATTCTTTCATTCATTTTAGATAGTGTTTGGGACTGACTGATTTTGATAACAATAACTATTTGATAACATTATCCATGATTATAAAAAACATGTCCCTTTGTATATGCATATTATTCAAGTATTACACACACATTACACAAGTATTACATGGAACATATATATGTATGCGTCATATAACTGATCATTCTGGCTTTTGCTGATTGGCTGATATTTTCATAAAATAAACACAAATACCTCAGTTTGTGTTATGGAAAGCTGAACAAAGGTGATAGTGTGTGATAATTTTGGTGTTGGGCCAATTGTCTCTTGATGGCACAGAGTTATTCCATCCCGGTAGAATTATAATGGATGCATAGGTAGTAAAGTAACTTCTGACAGTGGAGTAAGTGGGTTTTGTTTGTGTTCAGAAAGTATTAGGTAGATAGAAATAAGTGTATTAATATATAGTTTATGATTTTAACTGCATAAATGTCTCTCATCTAATTTCTGTCTGAATTTCTGAGATGAGGAATTATCATTATTATTAGAACAATCTAGCCCTGTGGAATAAAAGGGTTCAGTTTGAAATTCCTAGAAAGTTATCAAATACTACATACACCTGAAGAAGACTGGAGAGTACAACAGCCAAAATGTTGTGACTATGACAATCAAGATTTACCATATTTATTTAATATCTTTTTAATCAACATTACCCACAACACTGGTTTATTGCTGGGTTTAGGTTGTTCATGTGTTCCGACATTTATATGTATCTATGTATCCGGACATCGCCCAGCCCTAACCATTCATAGTAGAAATTGAAATTTTGCACACACACTCTCCTCAATGAGTAGGAAAAATGCTTTTGTTTTAAAAATAGTTCAATATGCAATGTAAGTTTATGCTAAATTGGTCACTAGTCTGGCACAGACTTGTTTTTTGTAAATTCAGACCTTTTTTTGTTTTTTGAAAATTCCCCACCCCTAAATAGGATTTTAGGGGGGGGTTCAATATGCAATATTAGTTTATGATAAATTGATCACTAGTCTGTGCCCACTTTCTTTTTTTAAATTCAGACCTTTTTTAGTGATCACAGCCCAACAAAAGGCGAGAGAAGTAACTTATTCCTTTTTCTAACTTTTTAATTGAATACCCCCAACATAGCATATATGGGTGGCAGTGATTCATAATTTCCCTTGGAATGCTAGTATATATTACTTTGCATACCCAACAATTTCAAAGCTCAAGGGATTAAAAGGACTCTGAAAAACTTGCTTGAAAGTAGTCAATATTTAATTGACAAGCAGAAATTGTGGTTAATTTTGTTAATATCACAATGTTTATTTACAGGGGCATCTAAAAGAATTAGAATATCATGGAAAAGTTCATTTTTTTCCATAATTTAATTCAAAAAGTGAAACTTTCATATATTCTAGATTCATTACATATAAAATGAAATGTTTCAAGCCTTTTTTTGTTTTAATTTTGATAATTATGGCCTACAGCTAAAAAAAATAGAAAAAACGTATCTCAAAATATTAGAATATTCCATTTTGAGTTTGAGTAAATCACTATTTATACAGTATAAATACCAAGAATCTCTCAGTATGGTTCAGTACACACAACCACAATCATGGGGAAGACTGCTGACTTGACAGTTGCCCAGAAGACACTCATTGACACCCTCCACAAGCTCATTGCTGAAAGAGTGCTGTATCAAAGCATATTCATAGAAAGTTGACTGGAAGGGAAAAGTGTGGTAGGAAAAGGGGCACAAGCAAGAGGGATGACCACAGCTTTGAGAGGATTGTCAAGCAAAGCTGATTCAAGAACTTGGAGGAGCTTCACAAGGAGTCGACTGAGGCTGGAGTCAGTACATCAAGGAAGACGTGTTCAGAAAATGGGCTGCAAGTGTCACATTCCTAGTGTCAAGCCACTCCTGAATCAGAGACAATGTCAGAAGCATCTTACCTGGGCTAAAGAAAAAAAGAACTGGACCGTTGCTCGGTGGTCCAAAGTCCTCTTTTCAGATGAAAGTAAATTTTGCGTTTCATTTGGAAATCAAGGTTCCAGAGTCTGGAAGAAGAGTGGAGAGGCCCAGAATCCAAGTTGCTTGAAGTCCAGTGTGATGTTTCCACAGTCAGTGATGATTTGGGGTGCTATGTCATCTGCTGGTATTGGTCCACTGTGTTTTATCAAGTCCAACGTCAATGCAGCTGGCTACCAGGAGATTTTAGAGCACTTCTTGTTTCCGTCTGCTGACAAGCTTCATGGAGATGCTGATTTCCTTTTCCAGCAGGACTTGGCACCTGCCCACAATGCCAAAACTACTAGTAACTGGTTTGCTGACCATGGTATTACTGTGCATGATTGGCCAGCCAACTCGCCTGACATGAACCCCATAGAGAATACATGGGGTATTGTCAAGAGGAAAATGAGAGACACCAGACCCAACAATACAGACAAGCTGAAGACTGCTATCAAAGCAACCTGGGCTTCCATAACACCTCAGCAGTACCACAGGCTGATCATCTCCATGCCATGCCGCATTAATGCAGTAATTCGTACAAAAGGAGCACTGACCAAGTATTGAATGCATAAATGAACATACTTTTCAGAATTTCGACATTTCTGTATTATAAATCCTATTTTAAGATAGTGGATTTTTGATTTTCATGAGCTGTAGGCCGTAATCATCAAAATTAAAACAAAAAAGTCTTGAAATATTTCACTTTATGTGTAATGAATCTAGAATAAATGAAAGTTTCACTTTCTGAATTAAATTACGGAAAAAAATGAACTTTTCCACAATATTCTAATTTTTTTAGATGCACCTGTATATCATCAATCTTAGAACTTTACAAATGGAATATGAACAAAATGAACCACATTTCTCATTTGTTAATCAAATATTATTACCTAAAAATAAGTTTTTATTGAAGTTAATTTAATCATATATAGTCGAGTCTGATTCCATGTCCAGGCTGTGTACAACATCCTGCAAACCTTCATACATGGGGAAAGAGCGATGTCCCCTCATGCCCACTGTGCTTATTCATGGTAACTTATTCATTTTTCCAATTTTTTAATTGATCTAATTGATTTAATTGATCACCCCTAAACAGTATATAAGAGTGACAGTGAATCATAATTTCCCTTAGAATGATGTATTTTTTAATCCTTTTTCTCCTTGAGATCATGAGCCTGACTTATTGAAACCTCTTCAGTGACTTGAGTTACATCTTGGATTATTTCTTGTTAAAGTGGAACTGAAAATTAGGCTTGCTTTTGGTTGTTTTCATTTTGGTGTTGATAGGTTATTTTACAACCATTATTCTATAAACACTCAAATGATATAGTGTGTATAGACAATGCATTAGTGGCAGTCTGGCAACCTATCGATGATACATGTACTAGTTGGTAAAAACATTCGGAGGGCGGGGTAATTTGTGAAATTACACTAGACAATTTGCCATGTTTGTAAGTTTCTAATTTTGTTTCATTTTCTTTGTAGTCACATTTCTTTAAAGCCTCGTCTTTTACTTAAGAAAAGATGTTCACACTTCACAAACAAAGCATTGAATTCTCCTTTCTATGGAACACGGTCAGATTAGTTTGTTTCATTTTGACTATTTTATTTAGTTTAAAAAAGTATTGTCATTATGTGTATTATTTGGAATCAGTAATTGTGTTTCCAGGAATTGTTTGCTGAGTGTCCATGCTCCAAGGCAAAATAGGAGTTTAATCAATGCAGAAAATTAGAAAAAAAATCTCATTAAAACACGTATTTGTCTGCATCATACAAAGAAGTGCTTGGAAAGCATATTTTGCAACAATTTAAAAACATTTTCTGAAAATTGTCTTTCAAACCACGAATTAGTCAAGTTGATTAAAGTTCAGTTATTATCATAAGGCCACTTTTTATTTTAATGAAAAATGTTCAAAGTATAAGGTATACCAAAAGAAATGTCATGTACATAGACTGTTATAGTCTTGGAGTTTCAATAAAAAAGCAACAGAAATAAGATGAAAGATAAAACTAATCAAAAATGAATAATAATGACATATTCTTCAAAAAGGCTGTTTTATTTTTTCATTCCAAATTTTTTTGACAATTGAACTCCTTCTTAGTGTTCTTGATGTTGTTAACATAACATTTTGACCAACCCACTCTTCAGCCTTTGTCATTGCAACAGAAAAAAAAAGATTGTCATTAACATACCAACTGAATCAGTCCATTTTAGCAAAATTATATAACAAAAGTATACTGCCACCTATGTACCCAGGTGACTCCAAAGTATACATGGGGTAATTCCCCAAACACCTTTTTTGTGAAGTAAAGAAAACCACACTGTGTAACATAGGCTAATGGATAGAGAACCACACGGGTAAGTGAAAAATATTTAAGAAAGCAGCATATATTAATCTGATGGTCAGGTGTATAAGTCAGCACAGTGAGAATTCCTTTGCTCAGCAGGGAAAGAATTAGAGTTTATCTTCAAATATATAAAAAGAAAATATGGAATCTAAAATATGGAAATACCGTTGGCAATAAGTACTTGATTAACAGGTAAAAATTTTAATTGGTTTTCTTAATATTTCAACATTTCTATACATCATCTTCAGAACTTTCTAATCACTATTTATAGATCTACATATGTACATTGTTCTTTTGAAATGGTAACATATAGATTTGCAGCAATAAGCACACATACATATATATATATTTGTTTTTTTTGTTTTTTTCAAAACATACACCTTTTATATGCACCAAGACGAGTCCTCAGTGATGTTGTTTGCCTGATATCATTGGGGTTTCGGGTTTCTCAACATCATACCCTCTCAACCTGGTAACCCGACCTGATTTGATCAAAAACAGGCCTTCATATTGGTCACGATCATGGTTCTTGAAATGCCTTAGTTTTTAGAGTGGCAGTTTTAATCTGGCAGTTTTGCTCTTTGGTAGTGTGACAGCCAATGAAATCGCACAACTGGCTCATCACATCCGACCTGATTTATTAAATGAGCCGCTCGGTGCTGATCAGTTTCTCAGTTGGATATCCAGCCTTAAGCAGCTGAGGGACTAATCATTTCTTCACCGCCACTTTTCTTTTTAGTTTGACTTTTCAACCAGATCCATCTAGACGATCCTTCAGTTGTGTCTATGATGTCTTTTAATGCTCTCCTCTTTGCAGACCACAACACCAATTCTTACAAGTGCCTTACATAGGGATTGCCCTGCAAATCCTCTGCATCCCATCTCAATTGGTTCATAATATGTTCTCCATCTATTGCTCTGACACTGCTCGACTAGTTGTTGGTATATGGCATGCTTTCTTTCATTGGCAAGGGCCAAGAACTCTTCCCAAGACACTGTCAGTTCCCACATTATCAACTGTTTGGTACTGTTGGAGAATATTATTAAGTCTGGGTTGAGTGATGTCTTGATTAACAAATGAGAAATGTGGTTAATTTTGTTCATATTCCATTTGTAAAGTTCTAAGATTGATGATGTAAATTAACCACAATTCCTCCTGCTTGTCAATTAAATATTGATTACTTTCAAGCATGTTTTTCCGAGTTCTTTTAATCCTTTGAGCTTTGAAATTTTTTTCACACCAGCTATCTAATGGCCATCACTGGGAATCGAGCGACACTATGTATTTTCTGCTTCTGTTTATTATTGTTATCATTAATATCATATTATTACTGTTTATGTAATTTATGATATCATGGGTAGAGTTTATTAAACAAATACAAAAAACCCAGAAAATTCTGGTAATAGCAAGGAAATGAAATGATAATCACTATTGTATTTTAGTGTCAAACGCATCTTCTTCATATGTAGATAATGTTTCATTTTTTCTTATCATTGCCCACTGTCGTTTTTTGATAGTAAGATGAACAATGTTATAAACAACAAAAAACGGTAAATATTTAATCAAACTATCCTCTTGTGATAATATGCTATCTCTTTAAAATTCTTTAGGTTAAGTGGTCACAAATTCAGCATGAATTATGGCTTCCCTATTATTGAACTTTTCCTTACAGTTATGAAGTTCAAAATGCTTGAAAAGATGATAATCTGTAGGAGAAATGTCAGATGGATATGTGTAGGGTCGAGAACTGTCATGGAGCATTTCATTCTGTTCATGTTCCAACTTTTTAACCTTTCCTATTGACTTGAGATGATGTAGGGTCACTGTAGAAGTCTCCAGAAAGTGCTTGAAGTATTGTTCTTGGGTTGTTGGCCACTGCTGTCAATAATTCTTCATTATTAAAAACTGTTTGGGCCTCCTTTGAGGTTTATTATTGGTTTCCATATTTCCAGACCCAGACCTATTGAACCAATGCTGAACTGTTTACTCCAAATGCATTATTGACATTATCAGCAGCTTGAGCAGCATTATGTTCTAATTAGAAATTGTACTTGGGTAGATACCATTGTGGTTAAGGGCTCAAAAACTTTGAATAATAACAAATTATATCTCTATTTACATTGAATCTGAAAAGAAATGCATTTACATTAGTAAATCTTTCATTTTCAGCATTATTCTCTAAGATGTAAAATCATGTGTAACAAACCGATACTATTCCATCTTCTGCTTAGTTTTAATCATTTTTTGCACTAATAACCTGAATATTTCCAGTATTGGGATGAATATTTTGATGATTAAGCATTGAATTTTACACTTTTAAGCCTAAAATCTGTTTGAAAATAAGGTGAAAAAATAAACTAAGAGATGGATAAAATTATGTAGAAAAGTAAAAAAATCCAATGCTTAGAAGGCAAAGAATAGATCTCAATTAGATAGAATAGCACCCACAAGAGGCAGAAAGAAGTGCCCTTGATAAAATCTCTCTATGGAATTACTTCCAACAAACCACAGTTCTCTAATTGATATGTTGGGGATGTAATGAGCAAGATTGTGTAACACCAATCTTTTAAATGGGGAGTGCCTGCTTTCTTTGAAATACCTCCATCCCCTATTTACAATGAAAACTACTTACTGCACCCGTGTGTGGAAAGTGTGGGTTTTAGAATGGAAGAGAAATTGTAAGGGGTGTATGCTGGTCAACCTATGGACACTGCTCATTGAATCGGATACATTCTGTAACAAAATTTTGTAACATAAAATTAGTTGTGCCTCTTAGATTTTAAGCAACCTGATCCAATATAAATAATTACATGTCTTCTTAATTATTATGCACTCATGATAAGTTTAAAAAATCAAACAAAATAATATTTCATCCATGTCATTTGAAGTGTCTCTAGTACCCATTCGGATCATTTCATAAAGATTGTTTGTATGGCATTTCTAACAAATATGTCATTTAAAACCAAATGTGTGAAATTAAATATTATAGTTTTGATTTTGCAAAAATCTCATCCCAGGCATGTGTGTTATATAAGGTTTTGACTACTAACAGACAAGAGAGGAAAGTAAGGTGAATGGAAGCAGCGGAGAGAGGAGATAAAAGTCTGTAATTTGAACATGCTGATACTGGATCTGTTATTTTTATGAAGAAATTATTTAACTGAAATACAAATGGGTTTATTAACAGGAACATGTTGAGATGTCATACGCTGAGTTACTGGCTTTGTAAAGTCATTGAAGATCTTACAACATAAAACAAGGACATGTGAACATTTTCCAAATGACATTCCTGACAAGACTATGTATAACAAGAGTAGTTTTATGCAAAATCTATATAAATAAATGGGACTTTGTTCTGACATGTGCGTTTAGAGGGACTAGAACTTGAGTGATGTTGATGATGGTGAGACTGAATCAGTCCATTATTAGATTGATCCATTGCTACATCCTATGATTTCATTGGAAAAACATTAGCCAATCATATTGATTCATTGCTACATCCTATGATTTCATTGGAAAAACATTAGCCAATCATATTTTCATATAATCAGAGGTGTAGATGACAGAGGGGGTGAAGCATGGCTATTTGAAAACGCCCCTTGGGGCTCCCAAAGGAGGGGGCACCCAAACGTTTATAAATTATAGTTTACCTACTGCATTTCTACTTATATTATACATACAATGACAAGGATATATTTGTACATACATGAATTGCATCATAAATAATAAATCTGCCTTTGGGGTTGTTTTTTCAGTTAAATGATAATGCATGTAAATTTATTTATCAAATTTCACTAAATGTTGGAGGGGGTCCCCCCTCAAGGGGGGGGGGGCACCAAATCTCTGGCTATATGTTGCATTACAGGTGGTTTTACTTGGTATGAATATGTTGCCTTGTAGCTGTGTATATTCATCTTTGATCATCTTGTGATGAAAGAGTTTCCTGTCCACTGAAAGTCTTAATCGCATGAATGATTCATTAAATAAAATTCACAGAACGTCTAGCTTTTAAAGCTATGGTTCTCTTTAATAGCCAGGACTGACTCTGTCTCAGATATGGAGAGAAAATCTAGTCTTGTAGAAATCTCATATTAGTGACCCTCTCCCAGCCAGGTAGCCCGCAGCTCCCGTCAGTAATGCTGCTGCCACTCATTTGTTGTTCATATATATACTGTTTTGGGGGTTGACCTTGATCCATATCAACTGCATGATTCGCTCATGAATTACATGTATATATGTCAACTGTTTTATACAGTTCTACAAATTGACCTATGACACATTCCTCAGCTTAGCAAAACCACATACTTATCAAAAAATATCATACTTACAAAATATATCCCCCTATTATTTAACATATCTCTAGCTACGCCACTGCATGTAGTGTTGGAGCACTATATGAAAATATGATTAAATTTGAAGGGTGTTTTGTACAAGGAATGTTCAAGATACCTACAGCCAAATAGACAACAACTGAAGACAACGGTCTCCCTGACAGATCTATGTTGATTCTGGTATATCAGTCCTCTTTGATTCATATCTGTCTATTCCTAGATAGAAATCATCTACTTGTCTATTTCTTTAATCTGTAGTACCTATCTATTTATCCAGAGTCTTGTGGCTGTATGTCCATTTATTTTTCTGTCTTTTTCTTAGGACTTACTAAAACCCGTTCAGTGGTGGTGATACTAAATCGGTCCATTAAGGGATCAATCCATTATTATTTTTATGGTACGGCTAAGTTTCAAAGGCATTTGGCAGGTACTTCATTCTAAGAAATTTACAATACCATTCAGCGATGTTGATAGTTTTGAGAGCGAATCAATTCATTAATGGATCAATCGATTATTATGTCTTTTGATTTTATTGGGCAGAGCATTATCCAATCGTATTATTCATGGACTGTTTAGGGTTTAAAACCCTAATTCTTTCATAGTGTTGAGTATCTCAATGAATGAGAATAACATGAGTTCTTACTTTTTACCAGGATATGTGTCTAATTGACCTTACTATCACCT
>VCCN01003764.1:1612904-1626723 GCA_006491835.1 Architeuthis dux | reverse complement strand
ATATAAAATCAGCATTTATTTGAGATAACGATTAGGTGATTTTTAGCCTGGTGTGTTACCACCTGCGCTAAATTGACAAGTCTTACATACCTCCAAAATTTATAGTAAAATTACACAAGGAAGTAGCAAATTTTTACTCTGGAGCAGCCAGGCTTGTAAATATTATTATTGATTTGCTAGTGCTTATTAGTAAACATACAAGTGTAAACTATATCTATCTATGTGTGTGTTTGTCTGTCTTGCCTGCCTGCCTCCTGGCTGAAGTTTTGACATCCCATCATTACCAGTGGTTGGCATTTAACCTGTTCACTGCCAAGTATATTTTATTTTAACGTTGTAACTCCTGTGCCGGGTTTTCTCATCTATGGCACTGAACTGACAACTTGCTGAGATTAGTTATCTCGTCCATGCGTGCTAACAGGTTAAATATTTGTCCTGTTTATATGAAAAAGTAATCTGCGCATGAGCGAATGTTTGTGCAAACATTCACCTGTGTATTATCACCAAAGTATATATGCAAATTTCCTCTGTTTGCACAAGTGGATGCTGCCATCTTGCGAAAAAATAACACACTATCGTAAGAGAAGTTATCTTTTCCGTGGCACTGGACTGACGACTTGCTAAAAAGAGTGATCTCATCCATGGTGGCAAACAGGTTGCGTTCATATAGAAGCCAATATATTGAATGCTAATTTTCAGGCAGGCAGGTCCTCCCCATTTGGAAGATTGTTGCAACGAAATCATTCTACCTCCTCAATTCCCCAATTTAGCCTGGTACTATACTAAGCTAAGCCTTGTAAATCTCTCTCTCTCTCTCTAGGCTGGAAAGCATTTGGTATGAATAGAGACATATTGAAGAGCACCTTGCTAATATGCTGAGAGCGTAAAGTATACAATGAATGCATAATACCAGCTATGACTTACAGATGTGAAACAAGGAAATTAACAAAACAAACTGAGAGCCAACTTAGAGTCACACAGAGAGCAATGGAAAGAGCAATGCTACGGAAAACCCTAAAAGATAGAAAAGGATCATGATGGATCCATGAGCAGACCAGGGTGAAAGATATTATACAATTAATTAAGTGACAAAAATGGAAATGGGCTGGACACTTAGCAAGAAGAAATGATGACAGATGGAGCAAAAGGATAACCAATTAGTTCCCTGGGGACCATGGGCATCCACTGACACTTTTCCAGGGGGGAAATAAAATCAGGAATAGTTATAGGTTTTTACTTAAGAGCCCTCAGAATATGCAGCCCCAACTACCTAGACAAGGCAGAGAAGTATATTGAAAAATCTTTTAGGTTCCTCCAATACCCATCCTCCTTCATGCTAGAAGGAAAGCACACAAAATTCATAGAACTAGTACAGAACACAGTAAAAAGAATGACAAAAATGCAGAAAGGCAAATCGTACTGCTAACCAACTCAGTAACCACCGAACTTGGCAGGAACTTAAGAAAACTAGATATGCATATCGTGACCAGCACTTCCATAGCAGTTAGGGATTTGATCAGTAAACCACATAAAAAAAACCTCTGAAGCAGGCATTTACATAATACCCTTCAAAGACTGTCATGAGGTTTAAGTAGGCGAAACTTGAGCATTGGAGAGCCCTAATCCTAGATAATAGATTAAACACCTTAATAAACCATTGAAGCAATTGTGACCATGATTCTGACCTTTAAAAGGCCCGATTAATCAAGAAAAAACACAACATCCCAAAACGCAAGTGCATAGAATCTGCCCTTATTTTGGAGTGTAACACCATACAACAACACCCAGGGCCCCTACATATAGCACCTGCTTTGACTAAATTAGTTTTAAAACAACATCAAATCACAATCAGCGTGAATGGTGACCATACATACACACACAATTAGATGAAAAATTCTTCAATTTCTTCTTATACACATGGTTATCCACTGACCTCTTAACAAACCTTTCCAACACCCTTTCACACTCACACACCTATATACACATACATACCCCCACACACACCATAACTTGACCACAGGTATGCTCACACACACAAACCCTTACACACTACATGTACCAAACATCCACAGACAGACCAAGTAATATGACCCTTGGATAACATCTACTTAAGACCAGACATACACATTGAATAGATGAAACAACATGATAACAACCCTAGAGAACCTCTTCTCCTTCCCAAAAAGAACTTCTTTGATAGAACAATTTTTCTAATTGACCAGATAATGATATTGAGATTCTAGTCAGTTAAAGTTATGTCAGTTGGAAATATATGTACATATATATATATGAGTTTGGTTTCTTTCATCTTGTCATTATGAATAATAATTTTCTCTCACTGGTTAAAAAATTTTACAAACTTAGTTATGGCCATTTGACATCATCTGGCCTGATTTGAAATTATTCATTTGGTGAAGTTCAAATATCAATCAGGTATACAGGATCATTCAAATTTAATTACCATAACTTAACCTTAAAATAATCAAAGATTATTCTTTATAATTTAAAGTCCTTTAAACAATAATGGATCAAAACAGTTTTCTATCTTCAGATCCTTCTGTTTATTCCTGGAGACTCTTTGTGAAGCATATGGAAGCTTTGCGGTTTCAGTGCCAAGTAGGTTTTACAGGTGGAGTTGCTAGCCCCACGCCCAAGCTGTAGAGTTTTTTTTCCTGTTAGCATAACGTTCTCTTAGATGAACTGCCTTACTGAGCTAAAGGGCCCCAAATGCCCACAGCTAGGGAAAACCTTTTCCCAAGGGCAATAGTGCAAAGTGAGCACTGGCAGTCTCAGCCAAAGCTTGAACACCAATCTGCACTTCCATCTTCAGACCCTAAACTAGTGTTTATTTCTGAATTCTCTGCTGCCTTTATCCTGAAATCTTTTGTTCTGACTGAGCCTCTTATTGTCTTTATTAGATCATCTTTTTGAAGGGGATTGTGCCAAACCAAGAATGTCCCCAATTCTTTATTAAGCAATATGCTGTTTCCGGTGGAATTTTTCAGCACTTCCACTTAAGTTTGCAAATGTGCCAAGTCATTGCCAGAAGAAGGAATTGAGCCAAATCTTATTGTACATTGGACCCAGCACAGCATTCACAAATGCTTTAGTTTGCGCAAGTAATTTTAAAACAATTTTATTATCATAGAGCATAAACAAGAGATGTGTGTGTGTGTATGTATATATGTGTGTGCGATTGTACTTGTGCTTGTATACAGAGGGTATCTTAGCCAAAATCTGGTGAGGAGACATTTTGAAAATTCTGTGATCAAAATCTTGATAGCTCTCCAAATATGTACACATATGTAGCTGACAACACAATAACCAGTATTTGGATTAAACCATATTGTAGAAAAAACAACAATACTCTTTTCTCAGACTGTATTTATTGATTTGACTCTCTCTAAAAAAAAAACCCAAATAAGCTATGTCCATTCAGTGTGAATTTCTTTCCTTTTGAAAATTGGGTTTATGGTCTATAACTTTGGGAAATGGGGTTTATTGTCTATAACTTTGAGAAGAGTCAACTTTTGTTTGGACAGTCCAATCTCTTCTTCCCATCTTCGAATGAATCGGCCGAAACGTTGTATGAACATCAAAGATGGGAAGAAGAGATATTGTCTGAACAAATGTTGGTATGAAAAAGGGGTTATTTAACTGAATTTTGATGAGGAAATTTTGGATTTTTAACTCTCCTTATTTTTGTTGTAATTGTTTGTAGTCTAGTCTAGGTTAAACGGAGTCCAAAGTTTGTATAGATTATAATCAGATCTATTAACAAGAGATTAAGACAAAATTAAATCAAAAGAAGACCAGATGATAGATTGAAACTTTGTCTAAGAATACAACATAGATTAAATAATTTCCCTCCTTCTGCTCCTCAGCCCCCAAAATCAAATGCTAACATTTATATATATTATTGTACTTTAAAAAAGTTCATCCAGTTTTGATTTTGTGTAACTTTTTTTTATTTCTAGTCATACAAAAAAAAATGATATACTAAAATGTTCAATTTGTTATGAGAAATAATTTTTATTTGATATAAATTTTCTGCATCTTGGTTTAGAAGTTATTTGCAAAAAATTAAAAATCATTCGCCATTTTCCAGATTTGGGGATTTTGTGTAACTTTATTATTTCTAACTCTACAAAATAGCTGTATATAGCAAAATGTTCAGCTTATAAAGAGAAATAATTTTTATTTTATATAAATTTTCTGTTTCTCTAACAGTTTAGAAGTTATTGGCAAAAAATTAAAATTTGTCCGCCATTTTCCAGAATTTAATTTTTTTTGATTTTGTGTAAGTTTTTTTATTTCTGGCCATACAAAAAAACTTTATATGCCAAAATGTTCATTTTTTTTTTATGAGGAACAATTTTGCTTCATGTATATGTTGTGTATCTGTTAGAGTTTAGAAATTATTGGCAAAAAATTAAAATTCGTCCACCATTTTCCAAGATGGCAGCTGGAGCACATCTTGGATTTTTGGGGACTTCTAGTATTTTCATCAGATGGACTTAAGGAACAAATGTGCCAAGTCTGAACTTGCTTCAATTTAGTTTGGTTGATTGATGTTTTTTGTGTATAAAATTCTTCCACTATAATGATATATAGTAATAATCTTTTAACTAGTTGAACCCATGGGTGTTGACAATTAAGATTATCCATTATCTCCTGCATCTACTCTTCTCTCACCCTATGCCTGTATCTTCTCATTCTCTCCTTTATCCTTTCCAATATTTATTTCTGGTACATGATTTTATCTAAATGTTATACAAACATGGATTAGTTTCATGTGCAAAGATTTTCCTACCCCCTCAGTAGACTACCTGACCTTTTTTTCTGCCCTCTCCCTTCCTGTCCTCTTATTAAACTACCTAACTTTATTTTCTACCCATTCTCATCCTACATCCGCAGTGTACTACCTAACTTTTTCCTCCCCTCTCTTCCTACATGTATGTATACTTCCTAACTGTTTTCTTCCGCACTCTCTTCATACATTTTTATATAACTCTCTACAGAAACAAGGGAGACGAATAGTGTTAATCTATCTACAGAGCTCAATATCTCCACACTGACAAACTGTTATTCCTCGGTTTATATGGATCCAATATGGCGCCCTTCATCAAGGGGGAATATTTCACATGTCAGTGCTGTGATGACTTGGGCTTCGAAGGAAGTCACGAAGTCATACAAGATATATAAAAGACAACCTACCTTTTTTCTATGTAGAAATACAAGATGATCAGTCCATTCTTTCAGTTAATCTGTTTCTTCTTAAGTATTAGCATTAGTTAGTGGCTTTAGTACTGGTTAGTAGTTGAGACAATAGGGAGGAAGAATAGAATAGAGTGTGGTTAGCATTTAGAAGATTTAGCAGATCTTTAGATATGGTCTGATTTAGGGGACGCCAAATAGGTATGACCAGTCTTGTCCACGAGTTGACTCTGACTGGTGATTTTACCTAAAAGCATGGCAAATTTGAGACACTGTGGTTGACACCAAGGTCAACTGTCTAAACAAGCAGGAAGTGCTTCTAAAAATACCACAAGCCAACTCCTGTTGTCCAGAGGTTATGACAAATGCCATCTGCCTTGAAGCATTCTTTTCTTTTTTGAGATGCTGAATAAAGTTTGCCTTTCCATAAGAATCATTTAGCTCAACGTACATCTTTCTGAATTCCCAAAAGAAAAACTTGAAGGTTAGAATTAAAGACAAATTTACCACAAATCAAAATCCAAACCCGAATTAGTAAAGTAAAATTAGTTGTGAAAGAGATAGTCTTTCCTAATAAGTCCATCTTGAATGGATTAATTCAAATTAGTTTTCTATCAGGAGGTGAATTTAAGTTAGCAAATAATTCCTTAAAGTTAATTCACATTTTTTTACATCAATTCAAAATACCTATTTACAAGGAGCTAACCTATTTTTTAGTGGTCTGCAATGACCCCAATGAGAATTTATGAGTTAAAACATTAGCCAGTTGGTGGAGCAGCTAAACCCAGGACACTGCATGGATATCTCCCCATTCAATCATGTCTCGGAGAACAGATATATCTATCCACAACTGCCGGCCTTGTACTAGTCTTATGGAGTACACAGATTCAACAAGGGAATGGCATTTTACAATAGGTGGGCCACCACTGAGCTGCAACACTTCCTGCCTCAGTAACGTCAAGCAAGGCCAGAGTTTCTCTGGCCAAGGTCAATTTAACAACTCATCAGACCCTGCCATGACAGCAAACATCTTCCTTCATCGCTACTAAGAAATATAACATAGCCTCCTTGAGATTCTCCGCCTTCTAAATTACCAAATGATGCATCGCTGAAGCATTCAATTACCAGCTCTTTTACATTGCCCAAGGGATGATACTTTAAGCTGTTTTCACTTCCTTTTATTTTCTTTACTACTTTGTTTGCTTGTTCTGCTTTTGTTGGTCTGCTTAGTTCACACACATCAAAAGACACATCTGGACGTGTCTGTGTGCTCACCCAGTTCAATTCACCAACAAGATACTATTCAATTCTTTCTCATTTACTTTATCACTTTGTTTTCTTCCAGTTATGTTTATAGTTTCCAGACTGTCTATGTTGTCTAATTGGTTAATTTCTATACAACCTTTCTTCTGCACAATATTCAAACCAATATAATTTAAAGTTTCGGTACTGTAAGTGCCAATGGAAAACATCTCTCTCATAGACTTGATATCCGTGGACTCGAATGTCTTTGTTCCTGGCCACAAAATATCGTCCACGTGGATACATATGCTTCCAGAGAATTCACCATCAATGTTTAAGTAAAAGAACGCGGGATCCAATTTTGACATTTTCATTCCAGCTTCTAGCAATACTTGCTTAAGCTCATTGTACCATGCTTTCACCGCATCTCCTAGGCCATAGACAGCTTTCTTGAGTAGCCACAACTGTTCCCAGTAGAATTCTTTTAGAGGTTTCAAATAGATTTCCCTGTTAATTGGATTTTCATGTAAATACGCTGCATTGACGTCAACCAAATTACACCTACCAATGGTTGAAGCCAGAGAGACTGCTAGTCTTAAAGAATCTTTTGAACAAGTAGGGGAGTCGGTTGCCATTTCACAAGTTTCTTTGAATCCTCTCCCTACCAGCCGAGCTTTAACCACTTTCACACCCTATTTCAGTTTTTCCGTGACCACCCATCTTACTGATATACATGGTTGCCCATCATCTTTTACTTCTTCAAGCACCTGGTATTTTTTCCAATTTTCAATTTCTGCAAACTTTGCATCAAGTAATTCATTGACCTTGGAAGCTTTCAAGACATCTTCATCATCAACTTGTTGCCATTTGTCCACATGATTTTCAAGACCAATCCATTCATCTGTATCTGTATCATTTCTATGAATATTGTAACAGTTCCTGTTTTGGCCTGTAGTGCTTCCTGCATGACTAGGGACCAAGCCCTTCCCAATCAAAACCGGTGTCAAACAAGGCTGTATACTAGCCCTCACCTTGAGGCTGAATCAGGCTTTGGAACCTGAAGCGACTTCGAGCACATACCAAAATCATGATACAGATGGTCAGAGAGCTCCTGTTCGCTGATGACACAACTCTGATTGTTCACACAAAAGTGTCCCTCCAGCAGATAATGTCCTGCTTTGCATAGGCCACAGAACTCTTTGGCATGGAAGTTCTACACCAACCCACACCGAAACAAAAGTACCACCTGCCTTCCATCTCCATCGGCTCGACTATACTTAATGTTGAAACGGTTCTTCGGACGATTGAACTCCTTCTTGTTATTTGTGTTGTTAGGAGTTCAATCGTCCAAAGAACCATTTCAATATTAATGACCCTTCTCAAAACTATAGAAAATATCTACACTTAAAGTTGTTGAGAACTTCCCTTACCTAGGTTGTGACATATCCTCCAACACCAGGCTGGATAGAGAGATAGAAAACAGACTGGCTATGGCAAATCAAGTCTTTGGTAAACTGCACAAGCATGTCTGGGGTAGTAAAAACCTCAAGAAAAACACAAAAATATTTGTCTACAAAGCCATAGTATTATCCACCCTTCTATACAGTGCTGAATCCTGGGTTATATACCAGCGGCACTTACGACTTCTTGAGCGTTTCCACAAGCATTGCCTTTGCACCATCCACAAAATGCACTGGAGTGACTTCATCACAAACAAGAATTTCAGGACAGCCAGGACCACAAGCGTCAAGGAAATGCTGCAAAAAACACAGTTGCACTGGGCAGGTATGTGGCAAGGATGGAAGAGCATAGGCTACAAAAGAACATCCTTTTCAGAGAACTAGTCCATGGCAGGAGCAAAAGCGGGCACCACAGAAGAGATACAAGGACTCATCTCCAGCAGCATCAATCCCAGACAGTGACAAAAGCAGAAGAAAGATGGTAGCACAGCAAGGGTGAACCCCTCCAGCAGCCAGACTTTCTCCTGCAACCACTCTGGAAAAGCCTGCCTCTCCCGAATTGGCCTTGCTTGCCACCTGAGAGTCTGCAGCAGATGTGGAAAACCCTCTCAAATCTTTGCTCGAAAGCCAAGCCATAACATATTTACATATATAATTATTCCCTCTGTAGTAGCAATTATGTACATTTACAACTATACATATGAGTGCATATTTACCCCTTGTTCATGTGCTTCTACTTGTATCTGACTACATAAGTTCTTTGCAAAGTGCATTCATATTTATACAACTCTGTCCACAACTCATATTGTGTATTTGCATGTATGTGTACAACTCACCTAAGTTTACAAGCAAGTAAGTTCAGTCTAGATATAAACATCGTTTTTTTAACATAAAAATGAAATTTCACTTGAAAGATATCACTTAAATCATGTTTAGAAAACCCTTAAAAAGATAAAGTAAAAAAAGAAATTAATTTCAGGTGAGGGGGAAGGGTTCATTTTTTTCTGTTGTGTTATCTTAGTGTCTGGCTGTAGGATTTATTTTATTTTTCCAAACTGTGTTTTTACAAAGGAGGATAATTTATTATGTCCAGCCTTATCATTATTTATTTGCTTGCTTCCTTGCGGAGGTACAAATTTCCTCACCAACCCAGACACTTGTTATTTGTTGGCATGAGAACCATCATCATTTAGTTTAGAATACTTTGCAGATATCTTAAATATCAGTACAATAATACTCACGCACACAATTTAAATTATTTAGAAGACAAACTGAACGATATTGTCAACCATTATTAATTTTTTACCAGTATTTTCTGATCCGCACAGTTTACTCACTGCCGTAGAATGACGGCCTGAGTAGTTGTGATGAAAAACAACTAAAATTAAGATGAAAGAAAATAGTAGTCAAAAATTAATAATGGTTTACAGTGCTTCATCTGATAAAAAATTAAATAAAAATAATATTACTACTACTAATACAACTGGTGTATGTAAAAAAAAACAATATTGAAAATGGCATTGAGTGATCGGAGGAAAATGAAAGGGTAGGTTTAAGGGTTAGATGTGATCTGCCGTAGAATGACGGCCTGAATAGTTGCAATGAAAAACAACTAAAATTAAGATGAAAGAAAATAGTATTCAAAAATTAATAATGGTCAACAGTGCTTCATCTGATAAAAAATTAAATGAAAATAATATTACTACTACTAATACAAGAGTGTATGTAAAAAACAATATTAAATATGGCATTGAGTGATCATGGAAAAATGAAAGGGTAAGTTTATGGGTTAGATTTGATCTTCTGCCAGCCATAAAAGTTCTTGAACCTCAGGATAACCTGGCCCCCCCTTAGTCAAAAAGGGATGCGGGTTCGAGTCTCACCAAGAGCTTTATCCTTCACTGTTCCTCACTGTTTACTAATGGCCATAGACTGACGGTCTTGTGATGAAATTACTAGTCAAAAAATTAATCATGGTTGACCATGCTTCATCTAATAAAATAAAATAAAATTAAGATAATATGAACCACATTTTGTTCTCATTAGAAAATTGATCTTTTGACTTATATTAGTGATAAAATTACTGAGGCTACTTTTCAAAGTAAATTTAATGGACATGTACACTTACCCACTAGCGATCAGAATATTTTTGTATAATGTTATATTTGCAAAATATTTTATCAGCAGCTCCAAGGCAATAATTATTTTCACAGCCTTCATCGCCTTTAAAAAATTGACTATCCTATTTATTATCAGAGTAAGAATGCCAGAAATTTCTTGCAAGATATCTCATCAGCTGCTCCAAGACAACCATTGCTTTCACTTCCTTCATCACCATCTATGAATTGTCTTGACTCACTATCCTATTCACTGCCAAAGTAAGAAGACTAAGGATGATGACATTACTCACTAGATAATCCTCAACCACTTCAAGAACAAAGACATTTTTCACAAGATATCTCGTCAGTTACTCCTAAGTAGTTAAAAGCAAGGTTAATCACTCATTCATTTAGATATACTATATTTGCTTATCTATAAAATGCACTTTTCCCCAACAATTACACTGTCTCAAGCACTGGTATTATAGATGGGAGACCATCTGGATGATTTGTAAATGTGGTATTTTACCATTGTCACCAGTCATCAAATAAAATAAAATGAAATTCTCCCATGACCTTGTAGATCATTGGTTATCATTCTTGGTCCTTCCTGGCATTCCTCAGGGCAATGGGGGTTAGTTGATAGTACCTATCCACTCTCCAAACAACATGCAACAGATTTAAAATTGAAAATAAAATAAATCTTATCAAATTACCCCAAGACCTAATAGAAAGTCATGGTATCATGCTAGATCCTTCATGGCATTTATTGGGATGAGGGTTACTTGGTAGTGCTCATCTCTTTTCCAAGTAACATGTGATAGGTTGTACTGGGATACATGGTACAAGCAATCAGTCATTGCTGCACCTAAATATGCTGACAGGCAGTAAGATCATAAACATAAAGTATCTATAACTATAATTGAAGAAATATTTCATTGTCAAGTTTGAAGTTGTTTGAGAAATCTAATAAAAAATTTTTTAAACATTACAGATTAGTGATTTTTTATCTAAAATTATAGACCTAATGGGGTCACACTTCTGACCATCTCACCACACAAAATGTTTTTGATTTTCTCTGTTATTGCCTTTTCTTAAATAAAATTTCAGTAATGAGTAGGTCTATTGTGTTTTTTTGTTCCAAACCATAAAGTGGCCCAATCCTCCCTGTTATGTGGCCCGGTTTTCCCTGAGGTGGCAGGGTCTGGGCCAGAAAATAATGATACCAAAAAGGTATTATAACTCAGAAATAATTTTCAATAACACCACTCAGTTGGAACCTGCAATGGTTAGCCTTCTGTATTACATGAACAATTCTGCATCCCATTGAATACTTGGTAACTAGAGCTGAAAGACTAAAAAGTGTCCCACGCCTCCCCAGTCTCCTCCTACCAGTAAATATGGGGAACCTAATATATACAACAGACCTACTTTAAAGTGTATATAGATTTTCAGTATAAACTTGGGGCAAAAAATCTGGAAAAAAAACCTGTAGAATTTAGAGATGATACAGTTTTAGATTTGTTCAGTTCAAAAGAATTTTGTCTGGTCTTTATAAAGGGAATAACCTGAAACAGAAAACTGTTTAAAATAGATTGTAATAATTTCTTTGCTTTAAAAACAACTAAAATGTCCTTCACAAAATGGGCTTACAAGCTTGTAACTTGTTGTAAAAAAGATCACCAACGCTTAAGGAAAGTATTTTCTTGATTAAAGCTTGGGCTTTATATTTGTTTTCTATTATTTCCCTAATCCACTTAAGCCTGCTTGGCTCGTAAATTCAAAACTCACATTTTAAAAGATCAATTTTCCTATGAGAATAAAGTTTACATAGAGATTCCCTTATTAAGAACTTTACTTGTAAATTTTAGCTTAGGATTATTTTTTTACACAACACTGATCTGATTTAGATAAACTGCATGCATGCTGTACTTTCTCAGAGGGGCCAGTCTGTCTACAATTCTATCTTCCAAATAAACAACAAAACCTTTCTTTATTTTCCTTGTATAAATATTTGCTTGTTACTTCATTTGGAACAAATGCCATCAGGCATATCCATACATAACAATAGCTGGCAAAAATTATTCATGCTTAGTCTGTCATAAGGCCACAATATGGAGCACCCTATAAAGATCAAACTCATTACATTCAGAATGATCAGTAAGACTAGCTGACAAAAATTATAAACTATATATCTATAAGTAGCAATGTCTGTTTAACTCCAGCAGTGGGAATCAAACTCAGTACTCCCAACTATCTAACTGAGTAGATTTTGTTATTCTCTGCTGGAATAGATTATACTAGGGTGTATCAATAAGTCTGTAGCCTGTCACAGTTATTAGATGAACTTTGATCTGAAATTTTTGTAGTATAATGCTGGAACCACACAAATTGGGCTCCACAGCCACCTTCAAAACCTGCAGAACATAGACAGATCATCCTACTCTGATCCTCATAAGCGAGAAACAAGCTAACACCAACAACTTAGTCTGGCAATCTATGAGATTAATGGGGAAGCATTGGGTTAGGGGTATTGACAAGGAAGGAGATTATGTTGAAATATTTGTTGTCTAAAATAAATGCTTTTTTTCATCATTAAGCTATGGACTTATTGATGTACCTATGTAGTTTTCAAATATACATTCTTATATATTTAGATAGATATATCTCAGTTGGCAATATTTCAATCTATATTTTAATGTGAATAAGATAAAAATATTCTATTTTTTCTGAGTAGGAGGCGCTATGTTTAATTTTCGTTTCTTCTATAAAAACAGGCTGTGTGAACAATAAACATATTAAGTATCTATTATGAATTAATCAGTGTATAAAATATACTTATTTTTGTATGTTGAGCACCAGGTGGAAGAAAAGATGTCACTTCCACTGTTTTAAGGTGGTTTTCCAGTAAATAATTGATAAAGTTGATATTTTTTAAAAGGTGTCTGCTCATTAGCTCCAAGGTTTTGTAGAATTGTTATAAATGCAAGTTTGTAAAAATTACAGAGGCTATTTTTTTCTTTGAATTGTTGTAAAGATGACTGATTAAAATTATGCAGCATCTTTTTTTCTATAGGAATTACAAAGTGGAATTTAATATTGTATATTCTTTTCTGAACAGATTCTATGCTTTTGTTTTTCTAAATAATGAATGTGTTTGGTGTTTGTGTGGCACATTTGAGAACTGATTCTGAAAGAAAGAGGAGACTTATTGCTTCCAATTCATTATGATCAGTTGAAATTTCAACAAGTGTTTTGTCTCTAGGTTTTTATATCACAGTAAGTCTCCACTTTTGAGCGGTTATTTACTAAGCTTAACTTTAGTGAACTTCATGAAGGAAAATGTAATCAAGTGACCCCAGTGAGTACTTCAAAGACTGACTCAAGAAGTAGCTTTCACTAGCTGGCATCCAAAATCACTAGTGGCACCAGGAAGCAAGCGACAGAAAAGTCTGGCAACTCTGCATCAACGCTGCCAGCCTCAAGTTTGAAGCTGACAGATGAGCAGCTGCTGAGGAAAAGATGGAAGGAGTGGGCTGCACTTTAGATGCCACCAGACCAGGGCTACCCTAAGTGCAGGAAGGTCTGAGCCACACAAATTGGGCTCCATAGCCACCTTCAAAACCTGACAGATCATCCTACTTTGATCGTCGCAAGCGAGAAACAAGCCAACACCAACAACTTAGTCTGGCAAATGGTCACACTAGTGGGGCATTCAATGAAGATTGAATTCATTACTCTAGAACAGCGGTTCTTGATCATGGGGCATGACCCCCTAGCGTGAGTAATATCAAGAGGGGG
>VCCN01003764.1:1563386-1576418 GCA_006491835.1 Architeuthis dux | reverse complement strand
GCTGATGATGATGATGATGATAATAGGCAAGAAAAATCACTCTCTTTGATCCTATGTCTCAGCTATGTAGCAAGTTTTAAGAAGTGTCAATTTACTCTTAGAAGTGTTAACAGAGAATCATTCGGTATGTCTAATGTCCTTCAGGGCAAGTGTTTCTGGGCTCTTTCATGTCTCTGTTAACACTGTGGCATATGGAAGTGCAAGATTATTTCAAAGATTCTCATGAGTGGGGAAAAAGAAAAAAAACAGAGATAAAAAATATATAAATATTAGAAAGTTTCTCTCTTTATTCTCATCAAAAGAAAGATTCATCAGCTTATAGTTTCCTCTTGTAAATGATTTCCAAGTGTTGTAAATAGAAAAAAAGACACAAGAAAAAAGGGCACTTTAAATATGAGACCAAGAAAAAAGAATCTTCCTTATAACAAAAAGACATTTAAAATAAACTTTTTAGAAAAGGTTTAAAACAGTGAATAGTTTTCTTTACATTGGTATTGAATAATGCAGGATACCCAAATAAAAAAAGTTCCAACTTTTAATCAGCGAAAATACAGGAGAGTTACCCTCATAATGGGGGGTAACTCTAACCAAACTATATACTGGTATACACAATCAGGAAAGATAGCTCTTATTATACTAGTTAGTATAATGGCGTTATAATAAGAAAAGTTTAATACCTGTTAGCAAAGAGTAGGAAATAATTAGATAAAATGAAACTAGTTTATATATGATAACATTTAAAAAATACATTACAATTCATAAATTTACACTGCTTTTAAAATTACCCCAACCAATTAAACAATGCCACCTTGTGAGAAAGATGCAAATGAATATTTATGTAATAAGAAAATGCACATATCTAAAGAGGAAAAAGTAACGATTTAAAAACATTTAAAAAGAGAAAGGTAACTTTAGAAAGTTGGAAGTTGTAAGAAAGTTGGAAGTTGGAAGAAAGTTGGAAGTTGGAAAAAAGTTGTAAGAAAGTTGGAAGTTGGAAGAAAGTTGTAAGAAAGTTGGAAGTTGGAAGAGAGTTGGAAGTTGGAAGAAAGTTGGAAGTTGGCTTTGACAACTGTTAAGTTTAGATTTGAGATTATATTGGATAGGGTAAAATCCTAGTTTACATGCGTATAATGGAGAACTCCTGTTAGCCTTAAGATGAACTACGGCTTACAGGATTATCTCCCCCATGTAATTTGGTGATATATACATTCAAACATTTTATTTTAGTGTGAAAGAAATGTATACAATTTGATTATACAAGCACACATCATAGCAATCATATTTACAAAATATCTAGGGCCTTAAACTTTCTGGTGGTGTAATAAACATCATAATTCTTCTTAAAATCATTTACATCTTTTGATAGCACTACATATTCTGGTAATCTATTCCAAAGTCCTACCACTCTATTGCTAAAAAAGAATTTTCTGATATTCAATCTACTTCTATTTACTTCTACCGTATATGTGTGACCACACAGTCCCTTGTAACCCCTTCTAGTAAAAAATACATCAGGGTTTACTACTTCTAAACCATGCATAATATTAAACATTTCTATTAAGTCTCTCCGATCTCTCCTATTTCCTAACGATGTTAACCCTAACACGTTTAGCCTATGCTCATAATTCATACTTTTTAATTCTGGTACTAACTTAGTTGCACGTTTTTGGACTTTTTCTAAAAGATTTTTATACTTTTTCAACAACAGAAAAACAACTTTATTTCCATACAAACCTTCACACACTCGAATATATATCAATACATATTGCATTTTATATATATATGGGATATATACATATTACTTTGAGCTTTATTCCCACATTGCTAAGATACAATGTAGAATTTTAACAGATTCTGCTGTTAATTTTAAATGTCTTTTCTACTACAAAGTGTTCAATTTATTTATTTTTTCTATTTTAGATAATATTTTTAGAAACAGATATTATTGTAAATTTGATAAAGATAAAATCTGCTCAGTTTGAAAATATAAGGATGAAAATGTTGAGGTCCCCCCCCCACGGAGCATTTTTAAAGGTTTACTTCCATATCATAAGCATAAAATAAAAAGAAGCCTCACACATCAAACAAAAATCAAAAGCAGCCCTTTTCCTTTGCAGTCAGTCTTGTAAATGATAGGCACATGACATGTTCTCACATAAATGCCTATTCAGTGGTCAATGAATTGAGAAATTAAATTATTTGTATGCTTTTATATAATGGCCTCTTCCATTTATTAGCACCCACAGATTCAGGATTTTGCTGTTGGCTATCATCATCTGATCAGAATGAATCTACCTGAAGCCAAACACCTGCCTCTTTCTTTCTAACACTCAGGCATATAACACAGCAACAAGCACAATCTCCAGGGCTTCCGCGAAAGGAAGTTATAAGGCAGTGCAAAACTGTTTTCACCCCTCCCTCCACACATACTGCACAAACACCCTCATCCTGTTTTCATCTGCTTTAACCCTTTTAGCACGCCGTACTATATTCGCTCGCCAGTAAACAATGGAGTCAGCCTATTTTACTAATGGACATATCGTATTGACTTAGAGGTTTCAAAACTCAGTTCTCAGAAATTCTCTTGGCCTCCTTTGGCTCTCCAGGTTCTGGTGCAATAAACCATATGCACTCCCTTCTCTTAGACCCTGATAATCTCTAAATCTAAAATTCAGACATTTTCTCTTTGTGGTTTTTAGTTTATAGTGATAAATAAGTAAAAGTAATGATATAACTTCTTTACACCAAATTTATAAGGCTACAGCATCATAGATGAGACAAACAAATCCAGGTGTGGTAATATTGTACAGGGTTTACTTTTGACAACAGTAAATATTTGAGTATTTTTTACTCAAATATAATGTTCATGGTAGGTAGTTGATTGCAGGTTAAGTTACCAAGATCTGACAAACAAGATCAAATTGAGTTCATTGTGGCCTGATAAGTGGAAGTAGAAAGGAATGCAGATCCTATTTGTGAGTTAGCCAACCAGATGTCTTCAAGATGTGAATTGGCCAATCAGATGTTTTCAAAATGTGAGTTGGCCAACCAGATGTCTTCAGAATGTGAGTTGGCCAACCAGATATCTTCAAGATGTGAGTTGGCTAACCAGATGTCTTCAGAATGTGAGTTGGCCAACCAGATGTCTTCAGGATGTGAATTGGCCAACCAGATATCTTCAAGATGTGAGTTGGCCAACCAGATGTCTTCAAGATATGAGTTAGCCAACCAGATGTCTTCAGGATGTGAGTTGGCTAACCAGATGTCTTCAGGATGTGAGTTGGCCAACCAGATATCTTCAGGATGTGAGTTGGCCAACCAGATGTCTTCAGGATGTGAGTTGGCCAACCAGATGTCTTCAGGCGAATTGATAAGAACCAACTGGAAATTTTGATTGAAATGTTGTGTTTTATAGAAGTTGATGAGATCAATGAAAACATAAAAATCATCACTAGCAGGAACATTGTGAGAGTAGGACAGAGATGAGTGTATTTGGGAGGAGGGGTACACAGTATCGCCCATAAATAAGTACACCTCTACCACTATTCTATAGAAATTTAATTTTCTTCTAAACCAAACATAGCAGGATTTTATTATTTCTAGTGGAAGATTGCACAATCAAAATGGATATTATCGTGTATTATTTATGACCGAACTCCACAGCATTGAAACTCTGGTGCCAAAAATATTTTTTCGTAGGGGTGTTCTCATCTTTGGACAGCAATATATTCATATTTTTGTCAACAGAGTTTCAATGGTGTAGTTTGGTCATAAATAATACCTGGTAATGTCTCTTTTGATTGTGTAATGTTCAACTAGAAATAATAAAATCCTGCTATGTTTGGTTTAGAAGACAATTAACTTTCTACTAAAAAGTGGTAAGGGTGTACTTATTTAGGGCGATACTGTAATAGCTAAGAATTTCACTACATACTGTAAACCTCAGCACACTTCATCCTATTTTTTTTAAATGTCTGACATACATTAACCCTTTTTCTTTTTGCAACACTTTATTTTAAAATGACCCTCTTCCTCTCTCTTTTAAATGCATATGCACAAACTTTATTCATCCCTTACATCCACCAAAACACATATTCACTTACTCCTTCACTTTGTATGCCTGCCTCCCTTGTACTAGTAGAGATTTTACAAGCAGCTACACTGTAAATAATTTCAAAAGTCCTTTAAGGTTTTCAGTTCTTCACTTGGAATTATTTACATTTGAGTGAATTGGTATTTGGAACCACTCACGTGTGTATCTTGAAAGCAAATTTATTCATCATATTGATTCTAAAGATTACATCCATCCATCTCTCCCTCTCTCTCTTCTAATTGTAATGTTTTTCTTTTGTAAAAGAGGAAATCCACAAATCCCATTATGCAAGGATTCCATATGATTCAATGATTGTGAAGTAATGATTTTACAGGAATTATAAAATTAGGCCTGTGGACTTCTTTCTAAAATTGAGGCAATTTTGTTATTCTCTCCTCTTGAATGCAGGAATAATTCATTGCAGCTGTAATGTTAAAAGGTATTTCTTTTTTTTATTCATCTTTTGCAAGTTTTCCCTTTTGGTTTTCCTCACTTATTCAAGAGGTCTTGTGTTTTCTGTTTTCTTTTGTTTGGTTTTGTTTAGCAACAGCAATGACTAAATTCTATTTCTTTTAGTTTACCTTCTCAATGATGATAGAATAAATTATATTCAGAGTTTTCTCCTTAGACTTTCTGAGTTAAATTTATTCCCAGTATGCATATAACATTGAAAAATAGAAATGTGAGAGATAATTCTTCATTTGAACTGCAAAGTAAATTGTATTTTTTAAGTGGGATCCAAGTGAAAGGGCATTGACCATAAACAAGCCTAAGATATGAAATTATAGTTTTTAAGTTGTTATTTTTATTGTGGGATTTGAGGGAAAAGGCATTGACCATAAACAAGCCTAAGATATGAAATTCAATCAGAAATAACCAAAAGATGGGTTGCACAGACTTAATATATCCATCCATACTAGTGGCATCACTAAAGTTTGATGGGCTGCAGACCTCTATGGGTGACACCATCAGAGGGAGTGACATGAAAATTACTGTATATACAGTTTTTGTGCAGTGTTTCAGCTGCACACGTGTTGTTTTCATTGCTGCTGGTGTTTTTATGGTCGATGCTTTTGTCAAATTTTCTGGTGTTTTAGCGACAATATTGTGGTAATTTGTATTTGTGAACCTAAATCAACAACATTTTTGAGAATGAAGTAATAATTTAAGGAAAACTGCTTAATCACTCAATATAAACCATCACATGACCAACATTTTTTGGCAGCATGCCGTGTTGGGGGTGATCAATTAAAATTTGGAAAAGGGAGTGATCAATGAATAAGTTACTTCTCTCGCCTTTTGTTGGACACTAAAAAATTTTCAAAAAAAACAAGCATGAATCCAGTCGGACACAAACTAAGGGACCAATTTAGCATAAACTTATATTGCAAATTGAACCTCCCACTCTTGGGGGAGAATTTCCAAAAAACAAAGAAATCATTTTTTTCTAGATATAATGAGGAAATGTTAAAATTTTCAGCCCTCTAAGGTCTATTGGTGTACACATGATACATAAATACATAGCCAGCCAGCTGGACTAACTTAAAAACTGAAGAAACCTATGTTGACAGTTTTGGTTGATGGTTTCTAATAATGGTAAAAACAAAAAAGGTTTCTTCTCAGTTACTAATAATGTTGCAATTCAATATAGAAAGATTTTACAAATCAATTTTGTTGTTAGTATTCATATTATCTAAAAAATATAACATTTAAGTAATTTAAAACTATTAATCACTGCTACCCACAACACTGGTTTATTACTGGGTTTAGGTTATTCATGTGTTCTGACATTTATATGTATCTATGTATCCGAACTTTGTCCAGCCCAAACTGTTCATAGTAGAAACTTGAAATTTAGTATTTATCATATTTTATTCCATGATAAATTTGATAAATAAATACTTGCATGACAATTATTTTAATATTAAAATTTCAGATTAAAATGAACATAAATTTGATGTAGTATGAGTAACATTAGTACAAAAAACATTACTAAAGATTCTGAATGGTCTGCTATTGGTGGAGGTTCATGCAGGTGATACCAAGAGTTACCATACTGGATGATACCAACCCTAGCAACACCACTGAGCTATACATGCAGCTTCCTCCTAGGATTTCCTAACCTTTCACTTTTGGGATAATAAGTGGGTGATAATCTGTTTTTAATAATATTAATCCACACCTGATAAAATAAAAATGTATAGTTTTGTAACAAGTGTTGTTTAAAATTCTGAGATGAAGAATTGACATTATTCCATAAATTATTCAGACTGCATTTTTTTTGTTTTTATCCCATGGTGCACTCTCCAGCCTTCCCAGTATTACCTGAAGTTCTGATATTATTCCATGCACTGTTCAGATTAATATCCTAATCTTTTTTTGTTTTGGATGCAAAGTGTTGGCTGATGGATTATCTGGCTTCTTTCAGGTGCACGTCTCATCCAGTTATTGTTGCATATCATCAAAAAAATGTTGTTTTTATAATTTCTTTGTTTTACTAACTTTCCTCATCCTTCCAATCAGAACAAATCACAAATCTGTCTAAAAATTTTTATGCGTTTTGAATTCTGCATGAATCTTTGATGTTAGATTCTGTGAATTCTTGCATTGGAATGGTGATGAAAGTCAACAAAAGTTCAGAAATTACTGCATTATCATAGATTACAACTGAAGAATGCCAAAGAACAGATTGACTGAAATTGAACCCTTTTATTCAATCTATGGGGGTAGATTGTTCTCATTCCACTGTCCATGCTAGAGGTTATCAACCCCCTTGGATTGAATAAAGGGTTCAGTTCAAAATTTCCAGAAGCTCACCAGCTACAACAGACACCTGAAAAAGACCAGAGGGTACAATAACCAGAGTAACTATACCAACTATAATGAAGACACTAGTCTGAGTAAATCAGTGTATAATAATGATAATTCCTCATCTCAGAAATTTAGACAAAAGAAACTATTGTCTTTAACTTTCCAGAAGATATTTTCCCACATTTCTTACCATCTAGTTGCTTTATGAAACAGAATAATTTCCAAATGTTATTACATATTCTTTATATTTGATTTTTCTTTCAGAAAATCAAATCATTTGCCAGTTTAGTTTCTGTGGGAGAGCATAAAACAAGGGAGGTAAGTTGATTATTTATTGATTTAATAGTGATGAACAAGAAACAAGATATTCAACAATTTTAAAATTATGAAGGGAAAATGAAGAATGAGATTTTTCAACCATTTTAAAAGTAGGATATTTCCCTTCTACATTATCATTTCCACTTCTTTTTTCATTTCCTCTTCATTTTTCATCTTTTTCTTTCCTCCTGAGGAGTGTTTGGACCATGACAATTGACTCCAAAGATAATTTTCACTAACACCCATATACAATCTGAATATATCTCCAAGGAAAGTAAATTTTTAAAAAACACATATGCAAGTATTTTGTGCTAACTTTTCTCTCAACAAATATTGGGTTCTTACATATGAAATGTTGTTTCTTTGAATAGTGAGATGAAGCATGATATAAACAACAAAAAATGGTAAATAAATAATATAGTAATAAAAATATGAGCCATTTGAAGCAATAACCTTTTCCAATGATCCTCTAATGCTGATATACCAAATTATTTAGGTTTAGTTGTCACTAATTCAGTAAAATCACAAATTATGGCTCCCTTATTCTTGAACCTTTGATTATCGATATGAAGTTCAAAAAGCTTGCAAAGATGATAATCTGTAGAAGAAATATCAGTTGAATATGGAGGATGCTGCAAGAATTATTATCCCAATTCTCTAAGCTTTGATACAGTCAACTGAGCATTTTATTCAGTTCATGTGACACCCATTTTCTCAAGGTGATATGGTCGATTTTGAAGTCCTAAAATCTCCAGAAGATGTTCAAACCATTGTTCATGGGTCATTGGTCACTGCTATTGATAATTCTTCATCAGTAACTCTTAGATTCACAAACCAATTGATACCGCTGTGGAACTCTTCAATGGATAGAATTTTTTTAAATTGAACTCTTTTGTAAATTGAATTAAAGAAAAATAGAAAAATTTACAAAAAAGTCCAATGGAAGTAACTGTTATCAGAAGTTACTCCCCTTGATTTAACATTTAACTTCCCTAATATGAATTTAAGGACAGGTTTGGGTCTCTCTCATGGTTTATTATAGGTATTCATATTTCCAAACCTAAACCCTATTGAAACAACACTGAACAGTTTGCACTGTAGTAGTGTTCACTCCAAATGCTTTGTTGATGTTATCAGCAGCTTGAGCAGCATTATGTCCTAATTTGAAATCGTACTTGAAAATTAGTCTAACTTCTAGGATAGATACTATTGCTGTTAAGGGCTCAAAAACCACTAATAATAACGAATAATAGCTCTATTTACACGGAATCTGAAAAATAAATTGCAATTACATTAGTAAATCTTTCACTTTTAGCATTATTTTCTATGATATAAAAAAAAACCATATTTCATGTGTAACAATGTTTGTTATGTGGATGTAAGGGCAATCGACAGAATGGTAGATGTGATTAGACAATGCGGAAATGGAAGATTGAACCTTTATGCATTTCGCCGATGTGAGCGACTTCACCAGAAGAAATTTGAACACTGCAGAGAAGGGTGTTCTGTATGCTTAGGTGACCTGGTTTACAGAACACACTTCATTTCATTTCTCCCTTTGTCAAAAGACATAGAATAATGTCTTGATCTTTTAATCTTTATAAAATCATGATCAGAGTTTAACTAATTTCCAATCAGTAAAATAAACAATTGAGAAAAGTCTTATATCTCTCAGCTTCTTTATGGAATGACTAAGGATTGCAAGGATGCATAACTTTGAAAAGCCTTTGATATTTGGTTCCCATTTCTTGATTATTGTAGAGATTCTTTGACTATGGTCAAAGCAGCTCTTTTGCCATATTTTATTTTTGCAATATTTACAATTTTTATAATGATGTTTCATCAGTTATCACCTGTTGTCAATGTCAGTACTTCTATGTTATTGTTACATAACAATTTGTTACTTTATAAAAATATAACATTTAAATGATCTTCCCCTGATATTTATCTCTATGTCAGACTTTATTTTGTACTTGGTAACTTGCACCTTAAATGTATTATTTGCTCCTTTTGTTGCTGTGACCATTATGATAAATGACTCTGTAATAGTCACCAATTATGTTATTAGAAACCATCAACCAAAACTGTCAAAATAGGTTTCTTCAGTTTTCACGTCAGTCTGGCTGGCTGACTATGAATGTATCATGTGTACACCAAAGGAGCTGGAGGGCTGAAAAATTCAACATTTACTCCTTATTATGTCTAGAAAAAATTTGATTGATCACCCCTTTTTCCAATTTTTTTATTGATCACCCCCAACATGCATGCTGCCAAATGACGATGGTCACATGACAGTTTCTATTGAGTGACTAACCAGACCTGTTTTTATCTATACCAAATGCTTTCCAGCCAATAGTTATGCGCCGTCTTATTTCAGTTCCGTTGTCGAGATTTATCGCCCGACCTAGGTAAAACTATTCCTTAAATTCTCTTACGGCTTCACTGTCTATTATTATGGTCTTTTTCATGACTTTATCATTGAACATTACTTTTGTATTTGTTTTGTTCATCTTTAACCCTGTTTTGTCTTTCTCTATCATCACTTAACATTAACTCTGCAGTTTCTGATATTATTGCATTCTCATCTAATCGCATTACCTTAAATTGTTCATTTTGGGTTTTTTTAAATTCCCACTAAATAGGTTTTTAGTTCAATTTGCAATGTAAGTGCATGTTAAATTGATCCCTAGTTTGTGCTCGCTTGTTTTTTGAAAAAAGTTGAGAGAAATAACTTATTCCATCATCACCCCTTTTTTTAATTGATCACCCTCAACACGGCATGCTGTCAAAAGATGTTGGTAACTTGATGGTTTCTATTGAGCGACTAAGCAAATCATTGCCAATTTACAGAATCTATATGGTGTTTTGTAAATATTTATCTTTATAATGTTGAACAGTGTTTTGTACTTGAAAATGTTGAGAATATATAAAGATTACAGACTATGAAAGCAGTTTGTGGTGTATGTGTGTATTCAGAAAATTATATTATCTTTCTCGTTATCAACTACTGATTGTTAGTTTGCTATTCATGCTTCTTAAACTCTAAAAGCTGCATATTTATATCAACCTTTCAGCATTTGCATATGAATAAAGGATGTGGGTAGAACACTCATTACCTCTGTGTATGTGTCAGGAAGAGAACTTTGGTGCACTTCGAGCACTTTATCTCTCTCCCTCTCTCTCTTGTTTTCTTTTTTTGGTTTCTTCTTATCAATAATCACGAAGGTGGGAAAAGAATCAGGAATTGAACTCTGAAAAAAATAATCTAAGTCACATTTTCAAAAGATTTTTTTCCTTTTTGGGTTAAATTCTCACAGTCAAGAAATAATGCTAATATTGAAACCGTCAACAAAACCTGTCACCAAAACTGTCAACATAGGTTTCTTCCGTTTTTAATCTGGTCTGGCTGCCTTCCTGCTTGGCTATGTATATATTTATTTATCATGCATACAGGTTGCACCTAGGGCTGAAATTTTAAGCATCTACTGCTTATTATGTCTAGAAAAAAGTTTGTGTTTTTTTTGTAAAGCCCCCCCCCATAATAGGTTTTTAGTGGGGTTCTCAGATTGCAATGTTAGTTTATGCTAAACTCATCACTAGTTTGCATCCATCAGCATTCACACTTGTTTTTTTTTTTAATTCAGACTTTTTTAGTGCTCTCTGCCCATCAAAATGCGAGAGAAGTAAGTTATTCATCGATTACCCATTTTTCAATTGATCACCCCCAACACTGCATGCAGCCAAAATACGTTTGTCATGTGATGGTTTCTATTGAGTGACTAACCAGACCTGTTTATTTTAACATTCATTTTCTATTCTTTTCCTCTAATTCACAGGTGGCTGATATTTAGCATTTTGTCACTTTCCATAGTGCAAAGTTGGTTTTGGCAATGCCATATTTAAATGTGTTATTAAATTCACTTCAATTATGAGAATGAGCAAACCAGCCTGAAATCATAAGACAGGATGGATTTGTTGCCTGAGTATCCATCACATTCACCTTTCTTTGTTGGCTTGTCAGTCATCCAGTTTTTCCCTCCTTAACTACTGTCGATACTCACCATCACTGAATGTGGGAAAATAAAGTAAACGTTGATTTTTATACCAATCCAATTCTAGGTTATAATTAATGAAAATTTCTTTTTCTTTTTTTCGAGAAAATTTTAGCTGTTTTCTTTTTATCAAAAACAATAAAAAAACTTTTATTATGTTTTTAAAATAGGGTTTCAATTTCCCAGTGAAAATTTAGGGTCATACCTACTACTATCACATTAATTATATGTAGATAAATAATTATTTGATAATTTTTGTATAAAAAATTTGAAATGTGTAAACAAAAAAAATCAACAAACCTTTCAATAAAGTCAATTCAATAATAAGTCATTTCGATAAAATGTTGTTTTGATGAAATGTCTTTTTTGACCATTTAAAACAAAAAAAAAGAAAATACAATGAAATTTCTCTAAAATAATTTTATTTTATATCTTAAATGACTTTGAAAGAACAGCATGATAATATAAAACAAATATTATGAAATGAAATTTTACGAATAATTAGAAATATCCAGCAGGAAATCGACAACATATTTTGAAAACATAATTAAAATTTAAAAAATTTAATTCTTAAATGTGTTCTTTGCTTTTCGGTTTTGATATACATGGTAACATCTGAGGATTAATTAATTCCATTAATCCAGAGAAACCTGTAGCTGTCATTCTTGCCACATGTTGCTGGTCAGAATGTTTTGCTCATCGGTGTATGCCCTTTAGTATGAAAGGAAACAGAAGCTGCCTCTACTGATATATGGAACCAGCATAGCATTGTTTTTTTTTTCTAAATTTCATTTTCATAAAAATGACCCTTTCCTCACCTCCGCATCCAGGAAATTAATTTGTGCAATCTAAAGCCTAAAAAGGACAGTTCCCAAGTTGGAAATTCTGGTTTCCATCATCCATATGGTGGCCATTTCAAATATTTAATTAGCAGAAGTTTACATTATTTTTATATGGTTTCTGGAAGGATAGATCATAAGGTTTCAGAAAATGTACAATTTCCTACATTTATTCTGAACAATTTTGAAATAAATATGGCCAAACTTTGATCTCTAGAAACTCATTTGCTAGGATGAAATGATATTTTTCTGTCATTCAGATGAAATGATATTTTTCTGTCATTCAGCTTGTCTATTACAATATAACATTATATCCGTATCAATAAAAGTGAAAGTTTATACTTCATCATGACTGTGAATACAAAACTATCAATCATACATTTTTTTCTGAGTGGTATGACCTAAAAGATTGTCAATTTGGTTCTTTTTTTTTAATGGCTGTGCTCTTGACCTCTCTCTATTTGATTTGTGATATTGTGTTTATCATCAGTCATGTTCTTGGCCAATAGAAGCAATTTAGCAAAACTTGACCTGTATTGATGTTTGAATAAAAGAAAATATCCTATCAATAGTCATCTATGAATTACAGAGCAAAAGATCATATGTTGTATTCTTTATTGATGAATTTGCAATGCATTTACTCAATACACACAAAAAAGTATATTTATCTATATCTGTTTGAATCTCTCTCTCTACATATATATATAGTAAGTAGTCATTACTCAGGGACACAATTGTGCATAGATATATTAGACCTCTGTTTTCAACAGAAGAATACATTAGTAGAGCGAATATATAATTTTTATTGATTCCTAACAACCTGTACAGCTGGTTTCACAATTAGATCAAGCTGTACAGGTTGTTATGAACATAACAACCTGTACAACAACCTCATTTACAATTATGTGTCAGTTATTCT
>VCCN01003764.1:1417806-1429886 GCA_006491835.1 Architeuthis dux | reverse complement strand
TACCATGCCTTTTGGCAGCCATTGTTGGGGAAAAAAAACACTGTTGGCATCAAAACTCTTGCTGTGCTATTCTCTATACACTTTATCTTTAACAGAATGTGTTGTGCAATTCTGCCTTGGCCAATGTAATACGTGCCATAAATAATTATATTTCATTGCTGCAACAAAAGATCTGCATTTCTTCAAGGCATATTTTGTTCTTTAAGTTTTTGTTTTGTCTCAGTTTACTGCATAGATTTTTCACCATTATTGAAAGCTACTATAAAATATCATCACTTGATCATTTTCGAATTTCTACCATATTGCAGAAAAGACATTGAAAACTATTTCATCAGCCTTTTAACATATTTTTCAACTAATATGAAATGATCTTAGTCATATTCAAATATTTGCCATATTGCAAAGAGATTTTTTTTCCTTTATTTTGTATGTTTTCCAACATTTTACATGAAAATTTTACATGAAATTACCTCGGGCCTTTTTCTTTTCACCATCTTGCAAAATGATTTTTTAAAAATTAATTTATAACATTTTTAACACCGAAAAGAACATAAAATAGGCCTGCTGAACTCTATTCCAATATTTACTGTAAAGAATCATTTTTCATTGTTTTATCAACAAGATATTTTCCAATATCTATCATACTAAAAAAGCCACCTTTTATTATTTCCTTGGTTTTCAAATACTGCTGAAAGCTAACCAAAAACACCTTCAGCCAATCACTTTCTAATTTTCTGTAATATTTCAAGGAAACAATTTCTAACATTAGTTCTTTCTATAAATATTAAATAAGTGTCATTACTCTTCATGTAGATATTTAAGATTAAGCTTATTTAGTCTCACAATAGTGGGGTATGACACTAACAGTTATCTGCTATCGACTCGCTTACCAAACAGCCGGTATTTAGTTGTGTAATATCAATTTTTCTTTAAGATTTTAAACATATAACTTTTTCTTGCTACCCATGAATATAGCTTTTACTACTATATACATAGGCTGCTTATTGTGATCACTTTGGGTTAGGGTCTTTTAGATAACAATAATCAGCTGATAACATTAAGCAAAGGATATGGAAATTACATTCATTATTATAAATTCATTGTTAGAAACTGTCCCCCAAAATGTCAAATAGGTTTCTTCAGTTTTTTAGTTGATCTGGGCAGCTGGCTGGCTGGCTGGCTGGCTGGCTATGTATGTATGTATGTATCACGCATACAGGCCGCACCAATGGAACTAGAGAGCTGAAAATTTCAACATTTACTCCTTATTATATCTAGAAAAAAGGTTTTTTGGGTTTTATTTAAATTCCCCCCATAATAGGTTTTTAGTGGGGGATTCAATTTACAATGTATGTTTATGCTAAATTGATTGGAAAATTCAGACTTTTTTTAGTGATCACTGTCCAACAAAAGGCGAGAGAAGTAACTTATTCATTGATCACCCCTTTTTCCAATTTTTTACTCACTGCAATACAGCCTGCTGCCAAAAGACATTGGTCATATGATGGTTTCTATTGAGTGACTAACCAGACTTGTTATCTTATTAAATTCATTGTTATAAACAACTTTAAATTATAAAAAATGAATATGAAATTTATTGACTTTTTTAAAAATAGATTTTTAATTCATTTTAAATAAAGTGTCTTGGACCGACTGATTTTTATAACAATAACCTTTTGATAACATTATCTGTGATTATAATAAACAGCTTCCTCTGTATATGTGTTAATACCTATTTGCTTATTTAATTATATATTATGTAAAAATTATTTTAAGCCATTTTTCATTGTATTAATATGTGTTTATTCAGTCAACATCCAAATAAACTTAGATGTTTCTCATGCATTCTAACACCTGATTTCAACTGTAAGGTCTCAAGTCCCTCTAGATTTATTCTAGAACATTCTTGTGCATTCTAACACCTGATGTCACCAGTCCCTTGAGCTTTATTCTTCTCTTGAAAATTTGTTAGAGAGGAGAAAAACCTGGATTTCTCATAAAGAATAACTGGTCATAATGTTGGCTTTCTCACAATAACTTACCAATAATTCTAGATGTGTAAGCATCAATATTCAAATTTCTTCAGATTATTTTCACTCTTCTTACAGTTTTTTTCAATGATTTCAGATTCCCATCATATATTTCATTTTCTTTTACAAACTCACCAATGTTTTTCCTTATAATTCCACAGTGCATCTTTACAATTTCAGATTGCAACACTAGACATTAGGTTGTAATGAAAGTTTTGTCCATAGGAATTTGGAATTCGCAAAACCATTTTAAGAAAAGAGTTTGAAAATCTGTTAGTCTCTTATTTCAGGTCAAAATTGAAGGAATTTTACAAATCTGTTATTGAAAAACTTGTTGATAGATGGATATATTTGACAGGATTTAGGATACATTTTGTTCAACAAAATAATTGAAAAAAATACTTTGTCAACAAATATATAATGATGAAGACCTTTTATAAGCTAATATTTAGCCTTTACTACAAAATATTATTTCTACTTTCTCAATATTCAAGAAAAGATGATGCCCTTTCAAAAGTTATTATTTAGTCTTTACTAACAAATACTGTTACTACTTCCTGAGTATTCCACACTGCAATGAAGGAGCATCCATTTTGAAATTCAACATTACAACACAGTAATTCATATATTTTAACAATTCAGAAAAAAGAAATATTATTTACAATTTACAGCTAAATACTCCGATTGTAACACATGCATTCCAACCCTCTTTAAATTTTGGGTTTTATTCATGTCCATTGGATGGAATAGATGGAGATTTTCCACCCAAATAGAGTTAGTAATACATCCATGAATAGTAAGGACACTTCTGACAGTACAGTCAATGTCAAAATAGAAAGCATTACACACACTATACACAGATATGAACAAGCATATTCATATATTAAAATATTTTGATGACTGAATAAAGATGCTATAAATTTTGTCAAAAAAATACTGGAATCTTTTACATCAACCAAATATTTTAATTTCACTGGTATTATCTGATAAGATAAGTTCCCTTAACAATGTATAAAGCAGAGGTACCAATATGATCTGTTAACAATATGAAATATACACCAAGAAATTTCAGTAGAACATTGTTCAACTGGACTTTTTATTCTAATATCTGATGATATGCCAATAAAACTAGAAGCCCATAACATGTATGAAAAGAATTTTCTTCCCCATATGCTTCGTTTTCTTTAAACTATTACTTTGGGAAAGAACAAATGACCTTTCAGCCATATGTAATTAGAGTTCCTCAACTGATCTGGCTGCAGGGTTGGCAATCCATCATTTTTCACATCTCGGGCATTTCAAGATACATTTCTTCTGTTTTGATCATTTTTTATTTTTGCTTATTATGGACATATAAGCATATCACTAACAAATACAAAAGTTTTAGGAAAAAATGATAGTTTTGTTCATGAGCGTATGGGTATTCTTTGGTTATGGGGGGCAAAGTTACACATTGTTGCCCGAATTACACTGATTTTCCCAAGATTTTACATGGTTTTGCCCCCTGGCTCGTACATGGTTTTGTCATTAACTATATATTTGTTAGTGTGAAAGAAAATAATGCTTGATGTTCTAAACAGATTTTCATACTTATTGATTATTGCTTTTATTATTATTAAAATCCTATTTGTCTGTTTGGATGTCTGGTTTTGTCTTCCTTCTCTTCTTTGCCTACCAAGGTATTAAATCATGAACTTTACAGTAGTTTTGTAGCCATTAAAAAGTCACACTGTTCACAAATACTTGAAGGTGTTTACATATCAGCAATCTGACTAGACAGTCATTATTTTCAGAACTACTAAAAATGCTTCGGATCATTACCGTATCCATGGCACATCAGCTCGTCTGTAATGATCGTGTAGTTCCAAATGAGTTGTTTTTTAAAAATAAATTCTCATTGTCTTAAATCACGTATCTATGGTTTTTTGGAGACTCTGATATACAGTAATAATGCTGATATTTTCTGCAACCTTACCCAAGTCAGGGATATTTAGTTCAGATAAGAAAAGACAAAAAAAAAAAATAACAGCTTCCAACCCAGGTAACACGCAGTTTCCTCGAATGAGGTGATTTGATGAGCATTTTTTCCAATGTTGCTAATTTCCCTGAAGTGTCAGACCCAATAAAATAATCCTTTCTTTATTATATTGTGTTGAAATTACTTTTGAGGATTAGAATTGGCATGTTGAAGGTGGATGTGTGTGTGAGTGGGGGGGGGGGGGTCTTTTAAAAAGAAAAAGTCTGAAATCATTTGTAATTACCAAGAAGGTTTAATTAAAATGAAAACTGGCAAGGAACCAATAATCTCTGTCTCACAGAAATATATCAAGCCATTTAATTGCTTTTAAGAAAACATTCCTATTTAGAAGAACTTTTGCTTGGTGTTCAAATGCCCACATATGGCAAAAGAAACCATGTTTTTTTGAGAACATTTATATGAGTTTTATTGTAGTGTAAAGTGAATATTTATGAAGTTATTTTCCTTTTACTGTAATTGTCTGCAGTATTGTACTGCAGACAATCACTTTCATCATTTCTTGTAATAACATTTTGATTTTTAACATCATGAAATATGAATTAACCAAGCTGGGTTATTTTCCATTTTTTTCCCATTTTATATTGAAAATAAACTTTTTATTATTTTCAATTTATATGAGTTTTATTGTAGTGTAAAGTGAATATTTACCCACTAAGTTATTTTCCTTTTACTGTCATACTGCAGACAATCACTTTCATCATTTCTTGTAATAACATTTTGATTTTTAACATCATGAAATATGAACTAACCAGGCTGGGTCATTTTCCAGTTTTTGCCATTTTATATTGAAAAAAGTCTTTTTATTTTTACAACATTCCATAGACTCGAAGCTTACAAGCAGAGGCATAGCTGGAGATTTGGGGACCCGGTGGCTTGGCTCTTTAAGGAACCATCTCCAACATTTAGTGAGATTTGTCAGTAAAAAACAGTAGGTGAACTACTATCTTTAAAGCTTTTGAGGGCCCCCTACATTGGGGACCAGGGGAGGGGAGAGGCGTTTTTTAAAAGTCCCCTCCCTCCTACCTAACACCATTCTGAAAATATACTGCCTATACTGTCTTGTTTTTGATATTTTGGTAATAATTTTAATCTTTTTAAATGTTCAAAACACAAAGATAAAATAAACACACTGTTTGTCTGAATTTCTAAGTTGAAGTATTTTCTTTATCAGTATTGACTACTATTTCTGAAGTGTACCTATATGACTGTAGATTTGACTCCACCATGCTGTTAAGCCTTTGCAAACAAATTGGTATTGGCAACATCCCTAGTAGACAGGCATCCAGAATATTGAGTGCAAGTTCAAATTTCATTATAGGCTACTTCTTTATTTCTGATTTACATTGCTTAATTTAACTAGTCAAAATTAATACTAAACACACTGGTTGTCTTTTAGTCATTAATATATGGTGAAAAAGAAGGCTTATTTCCATTTGACATCCATAGGTTTTTCGCTATTATAAAACAAAAATAAAATAACAGTTACTTATCATTTGTTTTACTTCAGATTATTATAAAAAAGACCTTTTTTATTATTAATATTGTTTTAATATGATTGGTTTTCTCTGCACCGAAGGAGACAAATGTAGCATAACTATACATGGTGATTTGTCACTTTCTTTCTCATGGAAAAATCTTTTTTGTGAAATCTTTGCTGTCAGGTAAGCTGAAGAAATAAATGTTGGACTTTTTCTATTTTTACCAGACAAGAAGTCTTTCAGCATCATAAAAAACAAATTATAGAATAACTGGAGAAGCCAAAAGTTTTCCATCCTTTCAATGATGCTATAATTAGAAACCTTCAACCAAAACTGTCATAATAGGTTTCTTCAGTTTTCAAGTCTTCCAGTTGGCTGGCTGTGTATGTATCACATGTACAGGCCACACCAATGGAGCTAGAGGGCTGAAAATTTCAACACTTACTCCTTATTATATCTAGAAAAAACGTTTTTTTTGTTTTTGTAAAATCACCCCCCACCCAAATAGGTTTTGAGTGGTGGGTTCAATCTACAATGTAAATTCATGCTGAATTAATCCCTAGTTTGTGCCTGCTTGTTTTTTGAAAATTCAGACTTTTTAGTGATCCAACAAAAGTTGAGAGAAATAACTTATTCATTGATCACCCCCAACACGACATGCTGCCAAAAGATGTTGGTAACATGATGGTTTCTATTGAATGACTAAGCAGACCTGGTTTTTTTCCTTTTTCTTTTTTTAATAAAAATGATCTAAAAAAATACACGTAACAATGTTATATGTTTTTTATATATTAATATTATTATTATTTTACATATTTCTTTATGTTAGATATGTTTTATAAAATCTCTTGATAAGAGCTTTCCAAAATTAATAAAAATAAATTACTGCATAAGAAAAATTTCTACTTAATATGGACAAATATTTCATGAATCCTATCTAAAATGCTAATATTAAATTTCTTAACATTTTAGCAGTACTGTCATCTGGGTGGTGCTGGTTCTTCCCTGGATTTCCAGTTCCTCCAACCCCCCTGCCAGGCTCTCCGGGACAGTTCCCAGGGCTCTGACCTCAACTGGTACTACTGTCGCCTTCATGTTCCATAATATTTTCAGTTGGCTAGATCAAGATACTCTGTGGTCTGTGAGAACAATGAAATCCATTAACTGATATGTTATTTTCATTCTGTTCACAACAACTAGATCAGATCTTCTGGACTGGATCCGTTTGAATCTCAAAGTCCCAGAGTATTTTATGTGTTTCATTCTCTAAGATAGGTTCTAGTCGATTGCACAGTTCTCAGTGGATTACCCTCCCTACACAGTCATGTCTGTTCATGTACTCCTTCTGGACTAATTTCACACATCCACTTACTATTGTCTCATCTTTATCTCTGTACAATCTACATTTACTATTCTCCTGTCTCCTATCTATCCTGTCCTTTATATAATTGGTTCTTTTGGTGTAGTTCTGGGCCGCTATTAGGAGCATTTTCACTCCTTTAAACGGGAAAGACCTTTTATTATTATTATCATTTATATATGATTAGTTTTCTCTGCATTGTAGAAGACAAATGTATCATAACTATAGATGGTAATTTGTCACTTTCTTTCTCATAGAAAGATCTTTCTTTTACTAAATCTTTGATGTCAGGTGAGCTGAAGAAATAAATAATGGATTTTTTTCTTTTTTACTATTTCTGACAAGAGGTAAATCAAATTTCTACCACTGTAACTTTTTCTGACTTGGTTTAATTTTTAATCAAAGGCAAAAAAATTAACCAGCATTACATGCATTGCATTTCAACTTTATTTTTAATATAAATATGTAATTAATCATTGGTTTTAATATATGTTGGTAAAGCAAGACATTTGTTTTTAGGGTCTGTATAAAAATTACTAATAATCTTGGAAATCTTTTAAAGTTTTGAAAGAAAATACAAGGTACAGAAAAGGTTATCAAATGCAACGGTAGATTTTAAAAAATATTGTATCACCATTATTAAAAATGTTATCATATCACTATTATTAAAAAGTACCATATTCTTGTGCAATGTCTGTGTATATTACAAAGATTAATGAACTAAGGTCTAAAAAGAAACAAGTCTGGTTAGTCACTCAATAGAAACTGTCACATGACCAATGTCTTTTAGCAGCATGCAGTGCTGGGGGCAATCAATTAAAAAATTGGAAAAACTAGTTATCACTAAAAAGTCTGAATTTTCAAAAAAAACAAGCGTGAATGCTGCCAGACGCAAACTTGGTATCAATTTAGCATGAACATACATTGCAAATTGAACCCCCCGCCCCACACTAAAAACCTATTGGGGTGTTAAAAAAAATATTTCTTTTCTAGACATAATAAGGAGTAAATGTTGAAATTTTCATCCCTCTAGCTCCATTGATGCAGCCTGTACACATGATAGATACATAGCCAGCCAGACCAACTTGAAAACTGAAGAAATCTATGTTGACAGTTTTGATTGACTCTTTCTAAAATCCTTTCTCCCTATTTTCTATGAGATTATCAAGACATATACTTTGTTATTGAGGTTTCATCTTGGCTGTAGATAATAAAGAGGCTCAATTCTCATATGAGATCAAGTGTCAATTATAATGTATGCCTGGCAAAGATAACGCTAGCTAACTTATAGCCTGTCACGCATGATATATTGAATCAAATATGAAATCAAATCAGAGAAGCAATAATCATGTGCAAACAGATCTACCTGACATACACCTGATTCTCAAGAAAGAAAACATGAAAACCAATCAAAGCATTATTCTGATAAACACTCTGTTTTCTCCCAAAGGATAAAATTACTTTTGGAGAAATAATTGAAAAATTGTCTTATTCATCTTATAAATTGCAAATGACCTATGCTATGTTCAAGATTATACCATATTGCAAAAAAGACTTTCCTTATTATTTTAACACTTTGTAATCTTTTCAATGTCAGCGAAAAACTATTCTCCTCTCACTTAATTCATTGTAACTCATTTTCTTTTTTCTTGTTTTATAGTCTGGGGGACAGCAGGCCCTTCCCCCCCCCCTCCTCCTCTGAATAGGGTACCAAAATGTTCCTTAGGATGTCCTCTTTCAGAAAAAAGATGTTCCCAAGAAAAAAGTTGGGATGAACTACCACATTTGCATTTAAAAAAATGGCCATCAGGACAAACCAAAAAAAAAACAGAATTTCATATCTCTTCTCCCATTTGACATATCCGAGTACTTTAAAAGGCTAAATCATGGTTTTCAGACATGAGGTATACAAAGATACACTTTATTTTACCATAAAAGTAATTACTTTATAATTCTGTGTTCTCTGGTGTGTGTTGGCAGCCATTTTGTTTTATGCAAATGAGGTAGTTCATCCCAACTCTTTTCTGAAAGAGGACATCCTAAGGAACATTTTGGTACCAAATTCATAGGATCCTGGGGGTGGGGGGTGGGGGGCACTGCTGGCCCCCGGAATATTATATCTATCAATCAAGACCTCTGTGAGGGATTCTATCAGGGGGTACAAAGTTTCTTTCAGGCTCCCTTCCCTTCTCCATCGGTCATCCTGTTTTTATCGACTATAGGAAATTCCCAGGTCCCCTTTGGCTCCAGGATCCCTTTTGACACCAAGGACCAGGTACTATGTACCCTCCGAAGCCCCTTTTCATAGGTCCTGCTCTCAACTATTGCCTTCATTTAAACTAATATTTAAAAAAGAGATCAAATTAACGCTAATGGGGGGAAATAATTTTATAAAATATGTCCAGTTTAATCTTTAAAACAAGTAAACACTTTACTTACTAAAAGGTCTTGTAGAAAAACCAGTAGTTCATTTGTCCTTTCTTTCCACTTTGGTTAGTAAAGTGTGTTTTTATGGTATAAAAAACCTAATGTAAAGATTTTCATATTTCTTTACTGAATATAGACAAGCTTTTATCTTTCGGATTTCTTACCTCCAGTTGTTTTCTGGAGAGAAAAATAAGGAAGAATCATTACTTTTTTTTTGTATCAAAAACAGGAAATGGTTTGGCCTACATGTCCAAGAGCCCACTGTCTATCGCTCTCTTTCTCTTCTTCCTATTTATGAAATCAATGATTGTGGTATTTATTCAGTTTCTTTCAATAATACACAACATAACATTCTTTATTATACAATGATCTATTCAGACTAGTTTAGCTTCATTGTTGTTTATGCAAGTGTTAAATGTTTGGCACAAGAACAACTAATAAAATAAGTAACAAGTTACATGACTTTGGCATTATTATAAAAGTATCAAAGCATTGTCAGTTTTACTATTAGTTTTATTCTTTAATGAAAATTAGCAGAAGGGTTATTATCCAGTATGACATCTTATCCAGGGACATTTGCCAATCATACAAATCTCATACAAATGTGACTGTAGTCAAACTTCCTTGTAAACATCCAAAAGCGATAATACCTTCTATAATTTTGAGAAGAGTCATTATCATTCCAAGAGTTGTTCAGACTATTGACCTCATTCTTTGTGTTGCTTTTGTTGTTACCATACCATTTCAGCTAATCCATTCTACAACCTTCCTCAGGTGTACAAAGATATCTTCTGTGATTTTGAGAAGAGTCATTATCATTCCAAGAATTGATCAGACTACTGAACTCATTCTTTTTGTTGCTACCATAATGTTTTAGCCAATTTAATCTACCACCTTATTTAGGTATAGAATTCATATGCAACGATAAGGGGTATCAATAGTGCTTTTACTTGGAACAAATCAGGCCTGTGGGGATTTCAATGCTGTATGAATTTCTTTGCTTAGCAATACAGGATTGGAGAGCATCCCTGCTCATAAAAAATATGAAATAGCCTGTGTTACATGGGTTGCTGGGAATGGGTTGGTCTAGTCAATACAGGATAGCTTGTATGACACATGTTGCTGAAATAGGCTGATCCAATCAGTATATTTGATACCATTTTCTTTCTGTTTGCAAACATTTTCTGGTTGGCACTACCAATAAAAAGAAACCGCCGTCTCTTTTCAAATGGACTATACACCTGAAAAAGGTTGTAGAATTGATCAGCTGAAATATTATGGTAACAGCAAAAGCAACAAAAAGAATGAATTCAATAGTTTGAAAAGCAAGTTTAGTCAATTTAGCAGCAGGCTGCCATATTCGCCTACACTCAAATACAAGATCTCCAGATTATTTTGTTTAGTAAGCAACTAGAAACCACTAGTGATCCTTTTTTCAATTGTACAGCTGATCCATCAACTGTGCATCAACCATAGGTTTGTTTCATGTTTAGAGATCATGAGGTATATGGTAAGTTTTTGCTATTAATATAGATGTCTAGCAGGAGTAGGCATTAATGTTAAACATTATTTTGTTTAGTCAGCAGCTAGAAGGCACTATTTATGATTACCCTATGTATTGTGAAATTGTTAATAAAAAGTTGTCATCCCAAAAGGTACTTTACTGCAGACGTGTGAAAAATGAAGAATATTAAAATTAACAAATAGCAAATTTATTGATTACTGCTATATACATTTGATATTGATTGAGTTCAGCTCAACGAAGGTGAAATTATTACAAGATAAATATTTTAATTGTCTCTTCATGGTGTCAGGCCATGTGTGTGGTGGGCAAGAAGTATCATCTCCTGAGAGGCTAATTAAAACTGACAGACAAGTGATAGATGACATTGTATTTATTTGAATGGCAGAGAACCCAAGAGAGAGAATGATATCCGATCACAAGTAGTGAGTTTGAATCCACATGCTAAAAGTGATGCCGTAGAGATCACATACACACAAAAGAAGACTGACCAACCTTTCTCTCCCTACAACTATGTTTTTCTAGTCCCAGCAATGATTCATGTTTTAAAATAAAGGATTACTAGTTGACACAGAATAAAACAATAGTTGTGATATTTTTTATAAGTCATGTTTGCATTTTTATTCCAGTATTTGTATGTATTCTTCTTGGAATTCCTATATTATTCCTATATTATTCCTATATTATTCCTATATTATTAAGTTCAGAATAACTATTTGACTTGTAATGATCAGATCAAAATGCAGTAACCATGATTTCTTATGCATGGTCTGTATTCATGTACATGTATTGTATTACATGCCTGTATATAAGTAAAGTCTTGCTATGGAAATCGTTGAAACAGAAGGCACTGAATGCTGATAATGGATACAACCATTTCTTCATATGCTGCGGGGGTGGTATCTTTCCACTTTTTCAGTTTCTCTTATCTTCACCGGGAGTTGAGGATGGCTTAACAGTTAATGGCACGAAGAATGGAATCAGTGAAATGATTTCAAACTCTGGCTAGAAGAGTTTGCATTCACTTAGCACTAATGGCCTTGGGAAATCCACTTGTTTCCCCAGCTATGAATAAATAGGCAGTTGGAGCCCTTTAGTGCTGTAAGGCAGTCCATCTTGATTGGGTCAACATGGATTGTTCAACAAATAGAGACAAAATCATTGCCTCATGAGTCGCATGACATGGTAGTAACTCATCATCATGATCAGCCATTATAAGTCCACT
>VCCN01003764.1:1406491-1417315 GCA_006491835.1 Architeuthis dux | reverse complement strand
TCACTTTATTTCGCTGTCATGGTCTTTTTCTAAATTTATTACCTGTCCTAGGTAGATGTATTCTCTCCTTCTATTTTTATGGTCTTTTGGGGGACTTTATCATTGAACATTACTTTCGTCCTTGTTCTGTTCATCTTTAAACCTACTTTTTTACTTTCCCTGTTTAGATCAGTTAACATGTTTTGTAATTCTTTGGATGCTTCTGACGTCATGGAAATGTAATCGGCGAATCGTAAGTGGCTTCTATACCCCCAAAAGTTACTCAGTGAAGGTTTTTAATGAATATGACACATTTCATGCAGAAGACATCTCCTGGCAACACCTCGACCAGAGACTTCCAGGCTTTCAACATATCACCAACTTGGCCCCACCACAATAGAACATGACAAAGGATAAAATTAATTTGTCAGAAGTCTGTTGGCAAGTGATTGTAGACCAGTAGATATGTATGCTAGAAATATCCATCAATTTTTGCTCAAGCTCTTTCGGGCCTTTGTTTAGCCTTGTGTGCATTACATCATCATAACACAAAAATGCCATCTTGAAAATCGTTAAACAAATTGTTGAATGTGCTTATGGACAATTTTTGTATACATTATCTACTGACCTAAGTTCACTTTTATGGAAGCAGGAATGGTTAATTCAAAAATTAAAACATTCTGTGGCCTTTAATCAAAAGTGTATCAATCAAGGATTGCTGCCTAAGCACACATTTTATGTAATAGATATACAGAGGGAGCCAGTTATTGTGATCATTTTGAGCCAGGGTCTTTTAACCAGCTGATAACATTAAGCAAAGGATTCATTGTTATAAATTTACATTCATTGTTATAAATTCATTGTTATGTTAATAAATTCAGTGTTATAAACAACCTTACTTTATAAAATTAATATTCAATTTTAATTCATTTTAAATAATATGTTTGGGGCCAACTGATTTTGATAGCAATAACCCTTTGATTACATTATCCGTGATCATAATAAATGGCTTCCTCTGTATATCACAGAATCAACTACAATTCTTGTTTGTTAAATTTTGATTACCTACATGATTTTTGGTTTGTTTTTAGTTACCTTCATACACAGATACTTATACATAATCAATATTTGATTAACAAACAAGAATTGCTATTGATTTTAATAATACCTTAATGTCTATTTATATTATCCTCATAACATTCTAATGTTTTTTATATTGAACATGATGTTTTTTTAGATGATGGTAATAAACATAAAAATATTAACAAAGTCAATTACAATTGTTGTTTGTTAATCAAATATTGATTACCAACAAGCACGTTTTTCAGAGTTCCCTTCATCCTTAATCTTTGAAAATTGTCTGATGTAAAAGATCATACACCCACACAAACACACATACATAATTGAATGTCATCATCAGCCTCTCAGATTAGGAGAGCCACAAAAACAGAAGAGTAAAAATGTTATTATTCCTTCAGGATTTATTTTACAAGTACTGTGCAAAGTTTTGATGGACCACTAACACAACATTGAATAGAATTCCTGATGTACGTGATTTTTAAGAGTTCTTCATCGTCTGGGTCAGACAAAGTTCTCAGAGAACCAATTAAAGCAAAAATTGTTTTCAGGTTTTTAAGGTTATTAATATCATTGGTTTTATTATAATTATGTTTTATTTTTTATGGTTATTTTGTTTTATGGTTTTGTTTGTGTTACATGTCATGTTTTTTTTCTTTTAGTTTGATGTTTTTTCTATTATTGTTTTGGTGCTTTTTTTAAAGCTTTTATATCTTGTTTTAAAGAGGAATTTTTTTTTAGTCAGGTTTTATATTTTGAATTTTTGATTTTTTGAAAAATGTGTAGCTCTTCATCTAATACTTGGTTTTATAGCTAAACATTTTATATTGTCCTAGTTGGTTTTGTGATTTAAAGTTTTGTTGGTTATTTCTTTGCTGTTTTGTATTTTCTTATATTTTTGTTGTTTATTAATCACCACTACCCACAACACTGGTTTATTGCTGGGTTTAGGCTATTCATCTGTTCTGACATGTATCTATGTATGTATCAGGACTTTGTCTAGCCCTAACCGTTCATAGTAGAAACTTGAAATTTTGCACACACACACCCCCTCAATGAGTAGGAAAAATGAATATTTTTGTTTTTTGAAAATTCCCCCTTAAATAGGTTCTTAGAGGGGGGTTCATTATGCAATGTAAGTTTATGCTAAATTGGTCACTAGTTTGTTCCTGCTTTTTTATTTGAAAATTCAGACCTTTTTTAGTGATCACAGCCCAACAAAAGTCGAGAGAAGTAACTTATTCAGTGATCACCCCTTTTTCCAACTTTATAATTGATCACCCCCAACACAGCATATATGGGTGGCAGTGATTCATATTTTCCATTGGAAGACTAGTCTTATATTTTTGTTGTTTATATTGTATTTTATTCTTGATTTCCAAATTTTATATTTTGTGTCATATAATATATAACATATATGTATGTTTATTGTGTGTATGTAATTCAAATGTACCCACTTACTGCTGGTAGTGGGAACCCTGTTGATTTTGATAACCCTAGGATTTTTCTATCATTTTAATCAAAATAAATTAACAGAAATTATAAGAAAGATCAGTTAAAAAAGAAACAAGAAGTCGATACTGACTTGAGTATTAGTTACTGAAAGAAACCACCACCCTTACGTCCATATCTGTCCATGTGGTTGCCTCGATTAGTGACGATTGTCCTTGGCCATCAACTTTCCTCAGCAACTAAAGAGGAGGAGAAGAATGGTACACCCGATTGACCTGAAGGTCTGACTTAGATTTTAAATCAATATAACTTGAAACAATCTAAAAAGTCGTGAGAAAAGAAGAGACTGGCTTTCAAAGAGAAGGAATAGAAGAGGTGGAGTCATGCGTGTTTGAGTTTCCCAATAATGATTTCTGATTTCTGATTTCAAAGGGATTCTAAACAAAATAGCAGCAGGTGGAGGTGGAGGAAGAGGAAGCTGATGATAATTCACCTGAAGGTCTGGACCAAGTTTCAGTTCAATCCAAAATGATACAGCTGAGAAAATTGATATTTAACATATTAGGGAGCGACAGACAGACAAACCAACAAAAAGTTTCTTACAGAGATGCGTGGATGCATCTAAAACAGACATAGTATAAAAGGAAATAAATGAATGTTAATGACTTTATAGCACATCAACTCCAATATAATGGTCATGTGATGCAAAATACATTTTCAGAGTAGATTCTCACATTTTTGATCCCATACTGTAGGCTTTGCAATTATAAAAATTCCTGAATTTCCATTCCTATCTTCTCAAAGTAGATGCTACACATTATCCACATGCCTGATCATCCTCTGTGTGGGTGTTTTTAATCACTCTGCAGACCAAACAGGAGGACTTATTTCTCTCTTTTTTATTGGTGCACAAAATATTTGTGCGCTGAAGAAAAGGGGTTATGTAGCAATCTGTTTATATTTTGGGTTTTTCTTTTTTTAAGATTTTACACTGTTATAATTTCATTCTTCAAATAACTTTCTGCTTTTTTGGGGGGGTTCTGCAAATATTTTTAAAATTTTTAAAATTTCTCTTATTCTGTATTATGTCTTTTTGGTTTTATCATTCCATCCCAGACCCACCCTGAAGTTATTTTTATTATCTCAGCTAACAGCATCAAGCTCACTTTTTCACTGATCAAAAGGATTTGCAATCACTGCAAAGCTATAAAAAAAATAGGTTTTAGTCTTTTTTTTTCTGTGCATTCTTTTTCTTGTCTCCTGAAACTGCAGGCTTTATAGTCCTGGTGCTGTAATAGGAATTTTTTAGTTGACTAATGAAACCAATTGGACATGCTAAACGGACCTTCAGTCAAAATAACTTGGGTAGACATTCCAATTTTCCATCAAATATAGGCATATTGTATATAATTAGAAAGGAAATTCCATGCTGAGTAAAGTTTTATAAAGAGTCATATGCCTCAGAGCAAGTCATTTTGAGTCCTGATTCCAATTCACATAAGAAATATTTGTCTCAGACAAAACATTTTAAAGTTATTGGTAATTAAAGATCCTGGAAGCACAAATTTTAATCAAAAGAGATATAAATCAACGAAAAGTCCTTAGAATACAACAAACCATTATGTTTGGCCTTGTAAATTAAGAAAGCATTTGACTCAGTAGAACTCAGCAGTCTCAACTCAATGCGAGAATAAGTGGTTAACAAGAATGATATACCAATAATCAAAAACATATACGAAAATGGCACTGCAATAATTAGACTACATAAAGATACAAACAAGATAAAGATAGCAAAAGGAATAAGACAAGGGGATACAATATCACCTAAACTATTTACAGTGAGTCTTGAAAGCATCTTTCGGAAAACTGATTGAGAGGGAATGGAAATAAACATAGATGGAGAATACTTAAACCACTTAAGATTACATTTCTATGACGTCAGAAGCATCCAAAGAATTACAAAACATGTTAACTGATCTAAATAGGGAAAGTAAAAAGTGAAGATGAACAGAACAAAGATAAAAGTAATGTTCAAGGATAAAGTCCCCAAAAAGGTCATCAAGATAGAAGGAGAGGCTCTAGAAGAGGTTGATGAATACATCTACCTACGAACACATAAGAAAGTTAGAGAAAGACCATGACAGCAAAATAAAATGACACATAACAATAGGTTGTAAAGCATTTGGTATGAATAGAGACATTCTGAAGAGCGCCTTGCCAATGTGCCTAAAACATAAAGTATACAATGGTTGCATAATACCAACCATAACTTACAGATCCACTTGAATAATCCAGAGAGTGAAACCAATTGTACAGCTCATTGTGGATCAATAAAGAAATATCATGTATATTACGGCTCTACCCCAGGTATTGAGCATTCTACACATAACCACGGTCTAATGAATTATTTTGACACAGTAGTGTGACAATTTGATGTACATGGATTATATATATATATATATAAAACTGATCATATCTCTTCTCCATTAACTATAAACTTTATTTTCTCATTCATTCATTCATTGTCACATAAAATCAATGTACAATTTGGTTGAATAAAAGCCTTATTGACTTCATTAGAAATAGGTTAATTTTTATTAATAAAAATGTTAAATTCCACTGTTCATAAGCATTTGCGTAAATCATTTATCTCAACATTGACTTTCTTTTTCAGATAAAAGTCCCTTTTGCTAAGTTTCTTTATCAAACTGTTGGTATTTGCATAAGGGCAAAAAAAGCACATCAAACTATCTATGTCCAACCCATCATATAAGATCAGAATAAAGATATGCTAGAAAATGGCATTCTCTGATCACAAACAGATATTTTGAGAGCCAACATCAATTTTAGAAGCAATTCACAAAAGAGTGGATGATAAAAAGAAACAAAGAAAATCACACCATTACAAATCTATAATATTATGGCAGAGTAAACACTTTCTGAAATTATTGAAATATTACATTAAACAGGAACCATATGTTGCTGCAATTTTTTCCAGCCATTTATTTTTTCCTTGTTGAAAGGAAGGGAATTGGAGAATCCGTTTGCTTTTTTATCTATTTTATTTGGAATATTTAATTACTAGAACAGTAGCCATAAAAAATGATGGGATTATTAACATATAGATCGATATTTCTGCCTAGGATCAGAGAATTTGTGCACTCTCCCTAGAATCAAGGTGTCTACCTAGGATCAAATTGTAGTATCAGTGTGCTCATCAAAAAGAGTTAAACACAAAAAAAATACATATATATATATGGATTCACATTGTGTTTTATATATGTGGATTACTAATTATTATTTGTCAGAGATCAATTTATGTCTTTCCACCAGACTATCCTTTTTTTTTGTATCCATGTGCCTATTCAGCGTTTTTTTTATCAACTTTTTAAGGTCCATTGTTGAACATAGGCCTCAAATAAGTGTAAGACATGGAGGTGATGGGCCTTGCCCTGCCACACAGGCCCATGACATGTTGGTGGAGGGAAGAGATAGGTACATGCCTTTCCCAAGGGCATTAGAGATGGGTACATACCTTTCCCAAGGGCATTAGTGCCAGGGATCAATTTATGTCTTTCCATCAGACTATTCTTTTTTTTTGTATCCATGTGCCTATTCAGGGGTTTTTTTAATCAGCTTTTTAAGGTCCATTGTTGGACATAGGCCTTCCCCAAATAAGTGTAAGACATGGAGGTGATGGGCCTTTCCCTGCCACGCTGGCCCATGACATGTTGGTGGGGGGGGTGGATACATGCCTTTCCCAAGGGAATTAGTGCTAAGTGAATGCAAACTGTCTCAGCTAGAGTTTGAATTCAGCTTGTCGATCCCATTCTCTGTGCCGTTAACTGCTGGGCCACGTGCACCACACCCCACCCCACCCCACCCCCATTCAGGCTACACAGAGCTTAAATAGAAAGAAACCGTTTAACAAAAACCCATTATTCTTCCTCTCTTTTTCTACTTTTTTGGTCTCTTCTGCTATTTTTATCCTCTTTTCTATAATGAATTTTTTTGTCAGACAAAGTCAGGATTTGACTTTACTTTTCTACCGTAACAAGAACAACAATACTCACCAAATTTTTTGGTGTAAGCTGATAATTAAAATCCCTGTTCCCCTACCATGATTTGAACTCATGACCTAGTGATTGCTAGGCTGGTGTCTTACTAACTGAGCTAAGTTGATAAGTCTTAGATATTAAAGACAATTTATTATAATTAATATATATACAATACAAAATGTGCAGTAATCATTGTTCTGTCGGAATAGAAGTTGGAGTGGAGTTTGACTCTGCAGCAGCCAGTCTTGTTTTTAATCTTTTCTTTCTTCTTTCTCTTTCTCTTTCTTCCTTTCTTCTCTCACCTGGTAAAAAAAAGCAAGTCCATCTGGACAAATCCCATCCAATGATCTCTACTTTTGTCAGTGACCATTTCTAGTATTTTCCTGGTTTCCAATACCAAAATATAAAAAAAGCTTAGAATCTCCTCTCAAAAATGGGATGCAGACATTAAGAAATTTCTGATCCTTTTCCTCTTTCTAATATAGACAGATCAAAGCACCAAGAGCATGGCATGACTCAATGAGCACCCTGGTCATCCACTTCATCCTGATCTCTCCCCAGTCGTCCTGACTGTGTCTCACCTCTGGACCTAGGCAGACAGGGACGAGAGAGTGAGGCTGATGATGTGCGCAACTCTATATCACTTTAATCCAAGTCAAGTGTAAATCATGACTTCAGACCCTGCTGTGCAACTGCACCACTCAGAATTGAAGCCATGGTCATCTTCAACTACGAAGGATCTTGATACATTGACCAGTGATCTTCTGTCGATATGGTAGTAGTAATAGCATTAGAAAAAAAAACACAACATAACTTGCTGTTCTATGATTGATAGCAGCGCTCACTTTATTCAGATGTAGACTTGTGTGAGAAAGAGAAGTTGAACAAGGGACAAGGTTTCTATATTTTCAATTCATCTGATCACTTCTGGCTGCACAAAAAGGCAAGGAAGTAGAACTTGAGCATGAATGCTGATGTGTATCCTTACTGGTTGCTATTATATATGCATTCCCTGGCCATATCCACACCAGTGCATGGCAACATTTTGTGTCCTCCTTTAACTATGCCATGTTACCAAATATGAGAGAGATGTCTCTTGATCTCACCAGCCATAACCCTCTATGTTCATACCACATTGCTTGACTATATTATATCTTTGAATAATGAAAGTGGTGCAGTTTTAGTAAATAATCTCCTGTGCCAAGGTATATTATTTTACCTTTGTATATTTATTAATTACTATTTTACAATCTCTTTCTCAAAGTCATTTCACAATCAAGGGCCATCATTACTTTAACAGAAGTAGAAGATTTTCTTAGGACTTGAATAACAGTATTATTTTGTAGCTTTCTTAGTTTCAATCATCCGCCTAGGCATTTTTTGTTGTTATCCTCAAACTATGTAGGCTGTTCAATTTGGAATTTGAGTAACTATGCCAATCCACAAATTTATGCCTACTCATTACCCTGCCATTTCTTTTTATATTTATCTATCTCTTTTCAGGCAATACTTGCTGTCTGTTCCAACCAGACCTCATGTCATTCTAAATACGACCAGGAATATAAGTAGATTAATTGGTCATACCAACCTATGCTTTGTTCAATTTACTATTTGTCTCTTAATTGATAAACCATAACCAACTGTTACTGATCATAGACAGCAAACTGTAACCATTTGATTATATCATCAATAGATGACAGATATGTCACTATTGATTGCATGTATTGAGTCCATGGTTGACTGGTTAGGTTGTCATGCCAATCACAGTGCAAATAGATTCTACTTACCTTCTCATAATAAATTAAAGAATAGGCAAAAGAAACATTTCTGGTGAGATGATTAGATTATTATTATATACTTGAATATACTTGAAATAGGCTTTTTTGGGTAGCAGTTAATTGCATCATTAAGCCAGCTTCAGTGTAATTAGGCTGGGTTTAAACTAATAAGAAAAATGGTAGTTAAATTTGGTATGTCCGATATCCGAACAAAGATTTATTTTTTTAGGATGTTCCATGCGTTTGCCACTCTTGCTGAGAGGAAATTTTTCCTAACACCAGTGGAGGTCTGAATTGTAGTTTATGGCTGTGTCCTCTGGTTTTACTGCACATAGATGAAGTCAGGATTTTCTTATCAGGGCATTTTGAGCAATGAACATCAGTATCCACTCTATGTATGTTGTTCCGGTTTCTTTAGACTTCTAGTAGGTCAGCACGTTTTCTTCTGTATTCAAGGGTTTCTAGATTAAGTTTTTAAGTTTTAATCTTTCAGTGTAGGATATATTTCTCAATCTTGGAATGATCTCGGTGGCTCTCCTCTGAACTTTTTCTATGGCATCTGAGTTGTACTTCAGGTTAGGAGACCATATGCAGAAAGCAAACTCTCGATGGGGATGTACCAGAGACTTGTACAGCAGTAGAAAGCTCTCCTCATCGATGAATTTAAATGAGTGTCTTATGTAGCCGAGTGTTTTATTTGCTGTATTCACTTTATTTTGTATATGCACAGTAAAGTTAAGTGAGTTGTCTATATAAATGCCAAGATCTTCCTCAAACAGTTCATGGCCTGTAAAGTTGAGTCAGTAAAAACTCTGATGTATGATACTTTAAAATAATCTCCTGGTTAAAGTTTCTGCTATTGTGTTTCATCCTAAAAATAATGTTATCCCTTCCTGTATCACATCAAGTAATAATTTTTGTCTGAATTTTCTTTCAGACAATGTATTGTACTCATTGTATGGACTGATTTCCTTCTCTTGTTTTTTTTAAATCCTGTTTTGTGTGCTATACATTCCAACTGTACTCAGGTATCTGTTCAATTTTTTAATGTAATTGGAAAATACAATATACACCTGAGGAAGGCCCGAGTGTACAGTGGCCAACAAAAGATGAGGAAATTAACCATTATTTATTTTTTTAATAGTATTTCTTTCATCTAGTGCAAGAATAGAATATATACAAATACATAAGCAAATATCTGTATCTATAAGAGAGAGGTGTCACATCGTCTGTTTATCATGCTATGGAAACCATCTAAACGTGGGCGCAGCCCAATCAAATTTGGCATGCATGCTCAATGGACCTAGGGGAAGGTTTTAAAGTAAAAGGTTTTGAGAAAAAAAATGTTTTAATGATTTAAGAGGGGGTTCTAATTACAATGTAACTATAATGTTAAACTGGACACTTAATTTCCGTTCAATATACATACATATGTTCTTATTTTATATGTTTATATACAATTCTTTAAGGGGTCAAAAATGAAAGGAAACTTCTCCCCTTTAAGGGGTCAGAAATGAAGGAGAACTTGTTTACACCCTTTAAGGGATCAAAAGAGAATGGAAACATTTTTCCCCTTAAGGGGTCAAAATTGAAGGGAAACTTTTCCCCCATTTTAATGTGTTAAAAGTGAAGGGAGACTTTTTACCCTCCTTTTTTTCACCTTTACCTAACTAGTAGGTTAATTTTGATCCCCCTTGCTCAAAATCCATAATGGCCCCTGCAATCTTAAGAAATAAAAACAGATTTTGTGCTTGTTCAAATACTTATGAGCGATACTTTTTTATCAATGATAATTTATATATAAAAAAAGTATTGCTCATATTTATATATAGAGAGAGAGATTTTTATTGGTTCATTACAGATTGTACACTCTGTTTGACATGTAAAACCGAGTGTACAATCTGTAATGAACCAATAAAAATCTATATATGTTATAATCACATAATGTTATATTCACATGTGAAACAGAGTGTACAATCTGTAAACAGTGTAATGAACCAATAAAAATCTATATATGTTATAATCGCTCTACCTAAGAGGAAAATAAAGGTCTAACCAGTATTTATGTACAAGTGTGTTGCATACTTATTATCACTCACTCTATGATTTGTATTTGTTATAATACAACTATGGTTATATATAAGCACCTTCCCAATGTGCCTAAAGCGTATGGTATATAAAGGCTGCATAATACCAGCCATGACTTATGGATGAAAAACATGGAAACTAACCAAACCAGCTGAAAACCAACTTAGAAAGCCATGGAAAGAGCAATGCTAGGAATAAATCTAAGAGATAGAAAAAGATCAACATGGATCAGAGGTAGGACTAGAGTGAAGGATATTATACAACTAATTAAGCAGCAAAAATGGAGATGGGCTGGTCACCTTGCAAGAAGAGCTGACAATAGATGGGGGAAAAGCCTAACCAATTGGTGTAGAAGTAGGAAAAGACCGGACACAAGATGGAGGGACAAGATA
>VCCN01003764.1:1380680-1390884 GCA_006491835.1 Architeuthis dux | reverse complement strand
ATTTTGGGGCTGTGCTTAGGGCATCAAGTGTCTTTAATCTGGCCCTGCCTACATAATATCATCCATTTCCAAGGATTTGTGGTATTTAAGTTGTTCTTACTCTTTCTCATGTCCACCAATCCTCTGTGTTGTTACTTAATAAAATATCATATCTTCATTGCTCGTTGATAATTGCTTTTGTATTGCTGTTGATGAATGCCATGCATGGATCATTCTTTATACATGAGCTCCTTCAAAAGTCTTATTATACAATCAATACCAATTTATCTATTTTGTCGAGGAATCAACCTAAATATAAAATGATTTCTATTGTATTTTATTTTCTATTGATTTATTCATATTGTCATTATTTTTATTTATAAATCTTTTTTATCATTTGTGAATGCGCTAAAGATAAAATTGTTACCAGTTTATGGCTTATTTAGTTTTTGGAGATTCAATTATTATGTAGGGTGCTATTGATATTTGTTTCTTTTGTGTGTTTTTTATTCTTGCTTTTTGGTAAGTGTTGCCTAAAATCTGAGAAAAAGAACTGTCATTATTCCATGAATTATTCAGATCTTGTATCTTCATTTTTGGTATTTGCTCAATGCATTCTTCAGGCTTCCTCGAGTATATATTGCATCTGGTAATCCTTGAGTGATATTTTTCTATTTCTGTTTATTATTATTTTGTTGGAATAAGGTAGTTATCATGTGTACAAAAGAGGGTAAAAAGGTGATTCTCAAAGCTAAGTAGAATTTCAACACATTGAAATGTATTTGTCTGTTTCTGTTTATTAGAAACCATCAACCAAAACTGTCAACATAGGTTTCTTCAGTTTTCAAGTTTGGCTGGCTGGCTGGCTATGTGTGCATCACTTGTACAGGACGCACCAATGAAGCTAGAGGGCTGAACATTTTAACATTTACTCCTTATTATGTCTAGTAAAAAGGCTTTTGGGGTTTTTTTTTTAAAATTCCCTCCCTAAATAGGTTTTTAGTTGGGGGGGTGTCAGTTTGCAATCCTTTAGTTTGTGTCTGCTTGTTATTTGAAAATTCAGACTTTTTTTAGTAATCACTGCCCAACAAAGGGCGAGAGAAGTAACTTATTCATTGAGCACCCCTTTTTCCAATTTTTCTAATTGATTACCCCCAACACGGCATGCTGCCAAAAGATGTTGATTGCATGACGATTTTGTAAAAACTGCACATATCAAGGTCAGAGTTATATAAACTGGCCTTAAGTGTTGAATACCACAGTTATGGTCAAGAAGAAAGATTTGAGTAACTTTGCTAATGGCTAAATTGTTATGGCCAGGAGACTAGGTTAGATCATTTCCAAAAAGGCACGACTTGTGGGGTGATCACATTTAGTTGTGGTGAGTACCTAACAGCAGTGGTCTGAGGGGGGAAAGATCACTAACCACTAACAAAGCATTGGACAGCCAAGTCTTATTGATACAGGAAGTGAATGGAGGCTTTTCCAACAAGTATGAGCCAACAGAAGGGCTACTGTGGCACAACTTGCAGATAGCTTTAATCAAGGTGAAGGAAGGAATGCATTACAACTCACAGTATGTCTATCCTTGTTGCGTTTGTCAATTGCCAAAAGCAACTTCAATGAGCACGGAAGCATCAAAATGGACCTTGTATCAATGGAAGATGGTCGCCTGGTCCAATGAGTCTCACTTTCTCCTGAATAAGGCATAGGGCAGGGTACTTGTGCATCATTATTCTGCGGAAACGAAAGCAAGCTGGTGGAGGCAGTGTAATCGTTTGGGTAATGTTCTACTGGGAACTTCCACCATGTAACTTGCAGCAGCTAAAGGATCTGTAGTTAACATCCTGGCACCAGATCCCAGAGAAAACCTTTAGAGGTCTTGTAGAGTTCATGCCTAATCAGTTAAGAGCTATTCTGCAGGCACATAGAGGACCAACACCTTATTAAGCCAGATTCTTATGTTTGGCTCATCAGTGTATGAATTCTTCTCAATCACCACTCACCCATCTTTTTGCTATTTGGGGGATTGATCCCTTGTTTACTTCTTAGTTATGCATAGAATTAATAATTATTATTATATGATTTTGGGTGCAATCTGTTACAGCATGGCAGCCATAAGAATATTGAGACTATTCTGAACTAGATGAATAATATCAAGTCATATCAAGCATGAAAAAATGCAGCGAAAATTCACATCACTTTCTAAGTGCTACAAACGTCAGAAACACTTAAGTAATTAAATTTTGAGTAATGAAAACAACTTTTCACTCATTTTTCTAGCCATTATTTACTTTTTTTATCATTAGACTTTCACAAAGGAAAGGATACCCAAACAGATAAGTTGGGGGGGTGGAAACAAAATCATATATATATATATGTTTATGGTGTGGATGTGAGGGAATCCGACAGAATGATGGGTATGGTTAGACAGTGTGGAAAAGGAAAAAGAGTGAGAAAAGCTTGTTACATCTCAATCATGTTTATTATCACGAGGATAAATCTTTATGCAACTTTCTTCTGAAGACGTCGCTAGCCGCGCCGAAATGCATAAAGATTTATCCTCGTGATAATAAACATGTTTGTGATGTAACAAGCTTTTCTCACTCTTTTTCCTTTTCCACATTGTCTAACCATACCCATCATATATATATATATATGCGTGTGTGGTCTCTTTATAGCCTCTCTGCCTTACTGAGTTTGTACGTTTTGGTGAGTAGCCCTCTCTTGGCAGGTTTGTTGTGGTGTCATAGTCTTTCCATTTTGTAATAATGGCCTTAATAGTGCTCCATGGGATGTTCAAAGATTTTTTTCTATGCTACTCCACAACTTTGTCCCTGACCTGTTTGGAGAGTACCTTAGTCTTCGTGATAGCACTTGCTTCATGGTTTCCATTGCTTAGTAGTGTTGCAGACTCTTGGGCCGTTCAAAGCACATGTATATATACTGTGATCATGTGACTGATCATGTGACACTCAGATTGCACACAGGTGGACTTTATTTAACTAATTATATGACTCAGGAAGATTATTTGTTGCATTTGATCTTATTTAGGGGCTTTATAGCAAAGGGGTCGAATACTTATGCGCGCACCACTTTTCAGTTTTTTATTCTTTAAAAATCCTTTAAACAAGATTTTTCAAAAATAAAAAACCTCACCAATTTCGACTATTTTGTGTAGGTCCATGGCATAATTCTTTTTTAAAATCCATTTAGATTACAGGTTGTAATGCAAGAAAATATGAAAAATTCCAAGGGGGTCGAACACTTTTGCTTGCGACTGTATATACTCACCACCTACTAATGTGGAACAAATTCACAGATACAGATAGACATATAGATATTTTGGTAAACTTCAACTTCAACATGTAAATGTAAAATCCATATCTCAGTGTCTCACTTTCTGAGTCTGCCCTTTTTGATTGATTAGATTGCTGTCAGTGTCTCCATGATCTAAATCTTAAAGGTGAAAAGTTTACCTCTTGTTACCAACTTCTGTGAGTTCGCTGAATTAAGAGTTAGACTAATGAGAGCAAATAGTATGCTTCGCTTGCTAACATTATCTGCATTATGTTAGGGTAAAGGTTATTTAACAACTCTTTTTCAAACCCAAGTGTCAAAATCAAAGAGTTATCTCCCCTGGATTCTTCAGCCAGAGAAGGTAACTTAGGATCTACTTATTGGAATGTACAATTGCCAGTGAGAATTATCTTTGGGTTAATCTCCAGAATAATCCACCCATCACAGAAGAAGTTCAAATGTTAAAAATGGCTTTCTGCTAAGGTAGTAAATTACTATTCTGATTAGATCATCTTTAATGTGTGGGGTCACCAAATCATCAAGGATAATATGGCAAAACATATATTTCTATCTACAATTATTATTTACAAAGGACATTATCAGAAGGTTTTCAGCCTTGTTCAAGGTTCAACGAAATGAACGAATATGTATATAACATATATAATATTTATTTATAGAACAATAACAATGAATGAATTATTGTGAATTTGTCTTGCATCTTGAAAGTGTTCATCAGTTGATTGGAACAAAAGAGTCAAATGAATTATAGTCTTTAAGAAGTTGTAATAACACTTGACGTGTAAGTGTGTGTATGCGAGTGTATGCATAATCAGGGACTTGTCTTCATCAAAATATCTGTGAATATGCTCACAATTGTGTGCGTGTGTGAAACTGTGAGTCATACAGCCGTGCCGACCAGGCAACAGGCTGCAACTGTTTTTGAACTGTCTGTGATTTGCTTATATGGGGAAATAGACTGACTCTCATGAGCATTGTATTTTATTGCATTTTCATTGGTCGAAAAATAGTTGGTATCCCAAATATTTGTTGAGAGCTGCTGCTGTTGATTCTCATTTGAATTATCTGACCATTTGAATTGGCGCAATTCATTTGAGCCTATTTGGTTAAGATTTTTGGAGGAGTCTTTAATAAAGAGTCTACAAATGCTTTGAAAATGATTAAATATGTGAGCCTTCACTTTAACATGGAAATTTACTTCTGATCCTTGCTCATGTGCTGACTGTCTTTTTGGTTGCTCTTCAAGTATGAAAATGTCAAATCTGTTTGAAAGACTCAAAGGACAAATTTGAAAGCGTTTTCCTTTTGTTTCTTTCCCCTGAGAAGGCAGAATATGAATCAATTCTTTCATTCAATATATCTTAATTCATATCAATATAAAATGATGATAGAACATTTGGTAGATCTCTGTGCTTTTCTTATCCAGAAAAAGTAACTAGTGCCCTTACACTGGCTATGGCTTCAGCCCCACACATCACATTACTACTTACGAGGCTCTGGTTTGCGATATGTGAAATAAACTTAGTGGCATCACTCACTTCACTCTGTGCTATTTTAGCTATAGCTGGGGGGAAAGATGAATTCATGCCTTTCCCAAGGGCATTAGTGCAAAGTGAACAGAAACTGTCCCAGCTGGGGTTTGAACCCAGCTCACCGAGTCCATTCTGTGTACCACCTTTCAAGCAAGAGTCAAACCAAACCTTTTTAACTCTTAACAGTCTTCTTACTTTGTGTCATTATAGATTACCAATAATACTATGCATTGATTTATTTCAGAACATTATTATATAAACACTATTACTATTGGGTCAGCAAAAAGATTTCTTCTGTTTTTGTAATTAGATGGCATTAGGAGTATTTTGGGAGGTGCAGGTGGCCCAGCAATTAACAGCAAACCAAATTTAAACTCCAGCTGTAACAGTTGTTCACTTTGCACTAATGCCCTTGGGAAAAGCATGAATCCATCTCTACTTCCCCCCCTCCCTAGCTACAGGTAAAATAGCAGGGCAGACTGGGCTCTTCAGCATTGGTTGGCAACCAGTCTAGGAGACGGACAACTCTGATTCCAAACTAGGAATATTTAATCCCCATCCAGCATCGTGAGAGGTGGGTGACGGACAGGGTAGGGAATGTGTTCCCAAAATTAGGGTTAAAGGGGATCTGATGAAGCTTCAATGGGCTTAGCAAGCTGGAAGTGGATTTCGATAAATTGCTCAAGTAAAATAACTAGGAATAAAAACAGGTGGGCGAAATAATGCAACTGCCGTCTCCACCTCCCCTCGACACCACAATTTTTTTGTGAGACATTTTTTCGGCAAAATATCTCATCAGCAGCCCCAATACAATCATTACTTTTGCTGCTTTCATCACCATCTATGAATTGTTTTGAATCACTATTTGAATAATTGCCACAGTAAGAAGACCCAGTACAAAGAAATTTCTTGTAAGATATATCATCAACTGCTCTTGGACAATCATTACATTGACTGCTTTTATCATGATCTAGTATACAAATTGTTTTGAATCACTGTTCGATCATTGTCAAAGTAAAAAGACCAGGACAAAAATATTTCTTGTAAGATATCTCATCAGCTGCTCCAAGACAATCATTACTTTCACTGCTTTCATTAACATCTATGAATTATTTTGAATCATTATCCAATCCATTGCCAGACTAAGAAAACCCAGGACAAAGAAATTCTTTCAGAGATATCTTGTCAGTCACTCCCAAGTAGTTAAGTGCAACATTGTTCTTTTTCCTTAGACTAGTCCCAACATCTAATTTATGAACTCACAGGACGGGTTTGAACACATTAACCTTTAATTTAAAACTCTCTTTTGAAGCTTTTAATTATTTTATTTTTGAAATTTGTAAATAAAAAATGTTTGTACAATGGTAGCTAATGGTCCTTTTTAATTTTTAATTTTCTTTATTTTTCATTTATTTCTTTATTTTTGTTTCTTTTCAGCATAATGGGAGACTTTAGTAGTCAAGGAAATATGGATGGTTGGGTGTGCCCAAATGATCGCCAGTTGGCATTACGAGCCAAGTAAGTGATTACTTATTTCTTTTTATGATTTCAATAATACTTAATGCACTCTTCATTTGGATTATTGGTGCATTATATAAGAGCTATAATAAAACAATTTGATGAAAGTGTGGTTATAGGTAGGTGAATTTAATATATATATGTATGTGTGTATATATATATGTATGTGTGTATATATATATGTATGTGTGTGTATATGTGTATATATATATATATATATGGTAGATTTGATTAAACAATGTGGAAAAGAAAGATTGAGAAAGGTGTGTTACGTTTCAAACAGGTTTATTATCATGAAGATAACTCTTTATGCATTTTATCGTTGTGAACAACATCATCAGCAGAGTCATGCTATGTTCCATGCTGTGTAGTGTCAATGAAATGAGATGTGTTTTGTAAGTTTGGGTGATCTAGTTTGTTCAATGGGAAGTTACCTTTTTAGAAAAGGTCAGTGTATGAGCTATAAAGTTGGTGGTGGTAGGGAGCAGGGTGTTTAGATAGAGTGGCTATCTCTGTTAAGTGAGTGTGATTTATGACTGTTGGTGTTTCTGTCCAGATGGGGTGAGGATTTGTGTCTGTGTCTATGGCTGGGTGTGTATATGCTTATATGCGTGGTTGTATGTGTGTAGCAGTGTTTGTATGCGTATGTGGGTGTAGTTATGTGGCTAAAAGTATCTATGTATGTGCTTATATGTCGGTGGGTGTATATTTGTGTGTGGATGAAAGTGTGTTTGTATATGCATGTGTGCTATTTTTGTGTGTATGTGTCCAGTGTATATATGTGATATAACCTGTATTCTATCCGATCCTTTGTGTGTATGTGATTATTTATGATTGTGATGTGTATATATAAGGGAAACCGTGGCACAGTGGATCATAACAAATTAATTGTAAGTATAAGCTAATTTTATTAATATATTCTGGTAAAAAAAAGAAAGATCAACTCTGTTGGCTGTGAAATAGGTTATATGAAGATAAGAAGGTAATATCTCTCTAAATTAGCAGCTGGAAGGCACTTGTTCTTTTTAAATTTCTGATCAACTGTGCCCCAGCCTTAGTACATAGTGAACCATCCCTCAGGTAACAGTGAATCGACATGACATTGAATGATTCAAAGAAGTCCCAGAGTGAAACCAGCTCTACTTTTATTAAAAGTATTGTATGTTACAAAAAGTGATCATACAAATCTCTCAAACATTCATTGGCAAAAGTTAGGCACACTAAAGGCAACATTTAACACAAAATCACATTCACACAGTCTCAAAAGCATTTTGAGAAAAGAAAAAAGAATGATACAAAAGTAAAATTAAAATCTTCTTTTAGTTTCCATGAATGAATTGAAAGGATCATTTTTAATTGAAAGGATTGAATTTTTATGTCAGGGAATCAAAATGTTTTCTCATGTCGACAGAGAATTCATAGTGGTGCACCACTCAGGCTTTTCCCCCATTTCAAATAGGTTTTGGTAAGATGCTAACTATCTGCTCAAACAGAATTTCTACAATGTCCTCTTCTACGGAAACACAAAAGAGTAAGGCTTGAGTTTTTCCCACCTTAAAAAACCCAGAAAGCTGATCCCAACTGTTATTCCACATTCTATTAATTCTATAATAAAAATAATTTTATATTATTACACTTATCATGATTCAGTCTTTATAAAATGATTTTTTAGATATTGCTAGATGTTCCCAAGAAAGAAGTTGGGAAGAACTACCACATTTGCATAAAACAAAATGGCTGCCAGCACACACCAAAAAAACAGAATTTCATATCTCATCTCCCAGTTGACATATCTGAGTACTTTAAAGGGCTAAATCATGGTTTTCAGACATGAGGAATTTAAAAATACCCTATAATAAAAGTAATTAATTCATAGGTATTTCAGTATTTTACAAGGAAATTTAAAGTATACTTTATAGGTCAAAGTCTATGGATTGTGGATTTAGTGACAGTTTTTTTCTTGGGAACATCTTTTTTCTGAAAGAGGGCATCCTAAAGGAACATTTTTGTACCCTACTCATAGGATTGGGGTGGGTGGGGCACGGTAGGCCCAGCTGGCCCCCGGACTATAACCGCCACATACAGAATATAATTTACATTTATTTGCTTTTTGCTCTGTTCTAAAGAATTGTCTATCATAAAAATGTTCTATTTTTCTTGTAATTATTTGTCTGTATTAGTGCATTTTTCTAAATTTAATTCCTCCATCATTTGCTTATATTCGTCTCTGTTGAGTGGAAATGTATCTGCCATCTCTTTTTCTAACTGTCTACAATGTCTGATGAAATTTGGTTTTAGCTAGCCTGCTTATGGGACTGACTGACAAACTTTACCAGATTTTATACATGGATTATGTATTAACATATTGGAAATATATAACTATCTTATATTATATAATGATTTGAGAATTTTTTAAAAATGCTATATGAGATTAATTTCATAGGGAAGATAAAAATTATTTAATATTTTATTTTGCTGATTTATTAGGTTCAGTATTTATTCTTATTTCAGGCTTGGCACAGGATGGTCAATCCATACTAATCGTTACTCACAGTTTCGAAAATCTGACCAGTTGAGCATTGACGAACAGGAGCAAATACTGAATGTTATTGCTCGAGCAGAATTTATAGAGAATGTTGAACAGGAACGTATTGGGTAAGATGTCTTTCTTTCTTCCATTTCTTTTTTACTTTTGGTTTAGTACGTGTCTATTTTGTTTGGCTCCTCGATAAAACCTCATATCTATGATTACTTTCCATGGAAATGGTTATTAGTGAAGGTACATCTTCTAAAATTCCTCATTCCTATTGGCCAATTACTTCTGACTGTAATTCGAAAAATGTCAGCCATTTTGATTTATGTAATATTGTTTGTAATTTTTTGTGATTTCTTTCATGAATTATTCCTTTTTTAAATATTTTCCCTTATATATTTTCCTATACTAATTTTTTTTTAGTTTAATCGTTTCTTGATTTTCATTTTCTCTTATCCATGTTCATTTTTTAGAAAATATTTAAAGATTTTAACATGTTTTTACAAATTTTAACATTTTTCCTCCACATCACTTTTCATTCACTTTTCCCCTGGGTCTTTTCTTTTTCTTTTCCTTAATTCCTCATTCTTTTATTTTTTTCTTCCAATATTTTCCCCCTTCCTCTTTTATATTTTTTTTATCTGCTTCCACTTCTCCCATGATTTTTTCTTTCTCCCCTCTCTTTCATTAGTTTTCTTCATTTTTTGTTTTTTATTCCCATTTTCTTATTTTGCTTCTTTTTTTCTTCTCGATTGCTCTTATTCTTCCTGTTTTCCATTTCTTAATCTTTTCTTTGTTTTTATTTTGTCCATTCAGTATTTTTTCTTTTGTGTTTTTCTGTTCTTTATGGTTCTCATTTTTTTTTTATCATTCTCTCCGACCCCCAGGCGCCTTGTGGAAAAATTGGATAACATGAGAAAAAATGCAATGGGAAATGGCAGTAACCAATGCATTCTTTGTGGAGATGAATTTGGTCTGCTTGGAGCCTCTCCAACCTACTGTGATGACTGCAAGAAGGTATGTATGAATTTATTACACGGACCTGCAAGATATAGATTCACCCTTAAACTTTAACCCCAACTCATGCAAATGTTTCTACTTTCTAAAGATTGATAGCTCTTGCCCAAAAAAGAAATATACAAATATCTATGTATATAGATATATGTGTGTGTATATAGATAGATATATCTATGTGTATATATTATATACATATATGTATATATATACATATATATATAGAGAGAGAGAAAGAGTGAGAGTATAATAGTATGTATAATATCGTACATAGGTATGTGCAACATAACAATGGGTATAATGTTATATA
>VCCN01003764.1:1363783-1374311 GCA_006491835.1 Architeuthis dux | reverse complement strand
TATATATATATATATATATATATAGCAAATTCTGATGGTAGAAGAAACAAATGAAACAATAATCATGGTTGTGTTTTAGCACCAACTGCATTTGAACCTGGTCTATGTATGCAATGTTTCAGCTTTTTTGATTGCTACCCTTTGCCTTTATGGTGACTCCACCACTGCCAGCTTAGCTTTCGTCATTTTCTGCACAAACTAAATATTTTTAGTGGTAAGGAACAAAACTGTCATGGTTAAGCACCAAATTTTGCAATTTTTTATCTAAAATTTGTTTGAGCAAATTTTGACACTCAGGAAGGAAGGAATTGTCAGTGGTCATGAATTAATTCAAGTTTTACTGACTGACAGAATGGAGTTATCATATATATAATATGCATTTATTATTGGCCAGTCAGTTTACCAAGAAAAGGAATGATCAACTGACTAAATGATTCTGAAACCAGCTGAACATCTTTGGTTTTTGTGTTTTAATATCATTGATCTTCAACTAATTCAGCAGCAAACATCCCCTGTGAATTAAATTGGAGAAATTAATTTTCAATATCGTTAAACAGATATTCTTTAAATCCCATTTGCCTCTTGGAGTGTGTTCCAATTAAATCAGTGTGCACCTACTCACATAATAATTATTACTTTGTCTTGTTAATCAAGATGTGGTGAAACTGTAATGCATCGTCCTCAAGAAGTAAATTGGTTCTTGTCTGCTGATACATATAATAAACAATGATAACAAGACTCACTAGAAAATAAGCATCCACTTGTTTGTGATACCAGTGTCCATTGAAGAAATTCATTAAATGAGGTGACTTTAACATGCCTATATAATTGGCAAATCACTGTGGGAAAGAGATAAAGTAGCTAACAAACTCTTTAAAGGTAATGGTTCTGTGTTCACATGCTAAAGACAAATTCATCTCTGTTATCAACAGCTAAATTCCACTCACTCAGTTCATTATATCTGAGAACCAACTCGGTGCCCTGTTGATGTAAAAGTTTGGTTTTCCTCTCTGTGTCTTTATATTAAAGAACTCAGGTGCTATCTCTTCCAGACTTTGGCTCTATATCATGTTTGGTTCATTTCTCTTAGGGCACAGACAGAAATGTGTGGCACCTTTCTCAAGAGTATCTTGTAAAAGCAAGTTCTTTTCAAAGCAACACTATCATATCATCATCTTGTGTCTTCTAGATGATTGAATGGTATCACACAACTAGTATCATTTAACAATTTTTTTTCTTTTTTAATATCCTTTTACCTCTTGGAGAATTAAACACTTGTGCAACTGCTCATGAGACAATGGTTGGTGTGTCTAGTCTATCTCCCATCATGAATGAATCAGGAGTCTACATGAATAAACAATATCTTCAATACACAGGTTTTTATGTCAAATTCCAGTCCAAGTTGGAGTCGACTTTGTTTTTCCCCATAACAAGAAAAACAACAAGAACAATCCTCATCAAATTTAGGGGAGTAAAATCTTCACTGTTTGTCTATCATGTCACGTCAAAACAAACCTATAAACAAAATTAGCATTTCCCTACCGTGATTTGAAATCGTGACCATGTGATTGGAAGGCGGCTCTCTTACCAACTGAGCTAAACTACCTACAAAACCTACAAATTTATTTATTATATATACAATACAAAAGTTGCAGTAACCATCTTTAGTCGGAATAGAAGTAGGAGCTGTGTTTGCCCCTGCAGCTGCCAGGCTTGTTTTATTCTTTAAAATGTTTTCTTTTTTCTCCCACCTTAAAAGATGTTTGTGATTTCCAACAGATCAAAGCTTGGGTATTCATGACATAAATCAGCACGGTTAAATTTGTTTATAAGTTTTGAAAACAAAACCAAACAATATTGACACTTTAATATCAGGCAAATGTTCAAAACTGACATCAAGATAGGGATAGGGATAGGGGGAAAGAGAGAGATAGAAATACAGACAAGCTGGCTTAGGCTTTATTGTTCAACTGCGTGATAACTTGTCATTTTCTGTTGAATGCCTCAAACTTTGTTTGGCTTGTTCAACATGATTTTCCATTAGTGAAATTAAAATCTTGAAGAATACAATAGAATTCTATTTTTTTCTTTTCAATCAAACAACATATTTCAGACATCAAATTATATCAAATTATATATATAAGTAATTTAACTCCAAAAGGAAAAGCAACTACAGTAGACCACAAAATAATAAATGTGTGTATGTATAAGTGTATATAGAGAGGAAGTCATATAATATAATCGCAAATAATGTTTTTTTCATAATGTAAAGTTATTTATGACAATGAATTTAATAACATAACTAGCATTCCAAGGGAAATTATGAATCACCACCACCTATATATGCTTCTTTTTACCTCATGAATTAAAAAGTGGTGGTGGGCAGTGATCACTAAAAAGTCCAAAGAATGCTGCTGGACACAAACTAAGGGATCAATTTGGCATAAACTTACATTATAAATTGAACCCCCCACTAAAAACCCATTTTGGAGGGTATTTTCAAAACACAAAAAAAAAAACAATTTCCCTACTCTCAATGAGTAAGGAAAATGTTTTTTGTGTTTTGAAAATTACCCCCAAAGAAGAGAGTGTGTGTGCAAAATTTCAAGTTTCTACTATGAACGGTTAAGGCTGGGCAAAGTACAAATACATAGATAGATATGAATGTCAGAACACATGAATAACCTAAACCCAGCAACAGTATTTAAACCAGTGTTGTGCATAGCAGTGATTATAATTATAATTATAATGAATATAAATTGTCCCAATTTTGATATCCTTTGCTTAATGTTATCAGCCTGTTATTGTTATCTAAATGATCCTGTCCCAAAGTGAGCACAATAAGCAGTTTCCTCTGTATATGTCTTTGCATGCATGCATATATGTGTGTGTGTTTTTGCTATCCCTTTATGAGCATTTGAGATACAAATTCTTGTTTACAAAAAGCTTCATTTAATATCAAATTGATATAAAATTTCCCCTTTTGATAGTTTTTTTTTCAATATGTATTAATTTTGTATAGTGAAGAAAAGTGTAAACTGTTATTATTTTTGACTCCTTTCAAGTTAAACATTATAAATGCATAAAGAATCCATTTATTCATTTTTCAAATACATAAAGGGAATATAAATCTATAAATTTCATTAGATTCTTCGATGCTGTTTACCAACTGTTATTTGTAACATTGGTTATTATTTCTCATGAAAATGTAATCTAACATTAGATTTTGGTAATAATTCTGATAAAAATACTTAAAGCTTAGAACAAGTAATATTTTTATACATCAATCTTTATTATTATTGGATGAAGTATTGTAACACACCACTTTTTTATTAATTAAAAACAACTAAAAATTAGGATGAAGGTAAAAACTAGTCAAATTAATAAAAAGTAATATTTAATTTGATAATTCTCTCTGTTTATTTCTTACCCCTCTTCTCTCTATATATATAAACAGGATGTCTAGAGTTTGTGCAGTTATGATTTTTAATAACTTGTTTTATATACAAGATATAAATATCAGACAAAATGGAAATGAAAGTAAAATTATTTAAGATACAGCATTAGAAATGTTAACGTTCAACACATCCATTCTCTTTATACAAAAGTTAATACATTTTTTAAGTTAATCAAACACATTCTGCAGTTATTTTCAAGTTATAAGACTGCATTTGTTATCCTTTTGTTGAGTAAACTCCTGTTTTAATGTGTTCTTCGTGGAAAAATCTGAGACAAATCTGAAATAAAGAATAAGCTCTAGGTGAGACTTGAACTCACATCTCTTTTACCTCGGAAGGCTGTCTATGTACAGCAACTACTCTACTGATTGAGCTACTACAGCTCTTGCTGATTGGTACTCAATCTTTCTCAATTAGTAGAGCAACTGCTGTACATAGGCAGGCTTCCAAAGGTAAGAGGGGTGTGAGTTTGAGTCTCATCTAGAGAGCTTATTCTTCATTTTCCGATCTGCTCTGTCTACTCACTATTGTAGAATTACGGTCTGAATTGTTGCAATAAAAAGCAACTAAAATTAAGATGAAAGAAATATTAATCAAAAATGAATAATGGTTGACAATGCTTCATCTAATAAAAAATGAATCAATAGAAACATTAATATGTTGTATAAGTTTGTTTCCACTTTCATTTTTTCTTATTTCTTATTATTTCATTATACTTATATCATATATAAAAGAGAACTTATAAAAAATGTAATCTGCATGAGCATTTTATACATATGCACATGCATACATATATGTGTTTGTGTTGGAAAGCATTTGGCATGAATAGAGACATTCTGAGGAGCTCCTTGCCAATGTGCCTAAAACGAAAAGTATATAACGGCTGCATAATACCAGCCATGACTTATGGATGCGAAACCTGGAAATTAACCAAACGAGCTGAAAACCAACTTAGAATAGCACAGAGAGCCATGGAAAGAGCAATGATAGGGGTAACGCTAAGAGATAGAAAAAGGTCAACATGGATCAGAGAAAAGACTAGAGTAAAGGATATTATACAACTAATTAAACAACAAAAGTGGAGATGGGCCGGTCACCTAGCGAGAAGAGAAGACAATAGATGGGGGAAAAGACTAACAGACTGGTGCCCATGGGATAGTAAAAGAAGTAGGAAACGGCTAGACACAAGATGGAGGGACGAGATAGAAAGGTTTGCCGGTAAGACTTGGCAGAGATTAGCACAAGATAGGCAGTCATGGAAGGAGATGGGAAAGGCCTTCGTCCAGCAGTGGACTTATAATGGCTGATGATGATGATATGTATTTATTATATGTCTTTAAATAAAAATGCATTCATTGCTTTTATGTTAACACTGTGACTATGACACCTGATCTCATTTCCAAGTATACTTTAGCAACTTATTTTCTGAAGAATAAAATCATCAAAACAAATTTTCATCACAATATGGAAATAATCTCCCAAGAATAAAGTAAATTAATATTTCATTTCATCTCAAAATTAGAAATCTCATTACTGCTCTCTTCTACAAGTAGGTTTCACAATTTCTCTTTTTTTTTTCCCCTTGTTTTCTTTTCTGCTTAGTCTGTAAACACTATAAAAATCACTTGAGACAAGCCGGCATCATCAATTGCAGACATAGCATAATACTTCTTAACCCAAGTACTGAAACTAGTTGAAAAACTAGGAGAAGAATCAATCAAGTTCCAACTATGAAATCCAATCCCAAGATAATAGCTGTGTGGTTAGAATATTTGAACAGAAGCTTTACGGTCAACGGTTCAATGCTCTGTGCTTGTTAGATAAGATTCTGTCACCACAGCACTTCTATCAAGAAAGGAAATAGTTGTTGCAAGATTATAAAGGTTGTCTCATAATAAAACCAGATTTTTTGGCAAGCAACACCAAATAAACCAACTATTGATTTTTTTTAACTGATTTCCCACCAGAAACCTTCATAAAATCCAACCTAAAGTGTATCACATAATAAAACCTGCCTTTTTTGCACGCAACACCAAATCAATGTACTATCAATATTTTTTAATTGATTTCCCACCAGATGCCTTCACAGAATCTGTAGCATAACGGGATGAGAGAAGGAAATGTTGAGAGAGAGAGGGAGAGTGATAGATTCAGAGAAAGAGAGACAATCATTTCTTCCGGGGCTGCGGGCTATGATGATGATGATGATGACGATGACGACTCTCTGTCGGATCTTCAATTAGAAATCTGGGGTTTTATTTCTGCATACACAGGTTCATCTCTGGGCTGGTTTGCGTATTTCATCGAGGTACGGAAATTCTGTTGTATTTGGTTTTCTAAAACAGTTGGTCACTTTTCAGAGTTACCACTACGAAAATCAAGGTTTCTTGGCTCTTCCACCCAGCCGGGTGGAAGAAGCCATTTCGTCTCTGACCTGTCGCTCCGGATTCAAACACCCCCCTCCTCTCTGATGGGGAGCGGACCTCCTGGTTGACCCTGTTGCTAACTGCCTCAGCTCGCAAACCCCAGTTGCTGTATTTTCAAAACTAGCCCCATTTTAACTGCTACTGGTCATACGATCCCTCCTATTTTCAAATCTAGCACCCTTCAACAGTTTCCGATAACCCGATCTGTCCAATTTGTCATGCACGCAATTTAACACAGATTTCAAATCTGGCCACTTCCAACGGCTACCGGTAACACTGGGTGTATTTCATTACAAATTCAACCTAAAGTATATCTCATAATAAAAACTGCCTTTTTTGCAAGCAACACTAAATTAATGTACTATCACTATTTTTTAACTGATTTCCCACCAGAAGCCTTCACAAAATCCAACCTAGTTTTAAACTAAGTGAAAAAGGTTTCTTAACATTTATTGTTCACTATTTATTTCCTTCCAAATTTTGCAAATCACCTGCATCAAACGCTATTGAGAATGCTGCTGTTCTTCGGGCAAGTCCTGACACTAAGACTTTTTAGTGTTTATATCACTGCTTAATCTTCGATTCATGCCTACATTTAATTGTGGTTATAATTGTTATTCTGACAGTGGATATCGTCACCATTCTGATGTTATGAACTAAACGAACATTTATCTTCTCTATTCTCTATTTACCAGTGCGGTATAAATATAGATATATGAATTATAAAAAAACAAAAACTAACCAACAATAAACTATGAAAATCAAAAATATTGAAAATTATTTTCAATTTCAATAAATATTAAAATTCTAAAACTTCAAGATTTTTAAAAAAACTTAAAATTTTAAAATTAACGTTTTTATGAACCTATTTCCATCTTGTGTATTGGTGTGTCTTCTGATGTACATGTTATGGCTGTTTAGGCCATTTTCAACATTTTAACTCTAAAAAACTAACCAAATTACGACCACAGAAAATCCTGAAATTACAAAGCTTTGATCATGAATTCAAATAATCTGCAAAAGGCTATAATGTGATTTCATTTTAACTGACTGATATTAAAAACAAGAAAAATATTCCTTTGTTGTTTTTTGCAGGTGTGGAAGAGGTCTGGGGCTTGGTTTTTTAAAGGCATCCCAAAACACACAATGCCTAAGCAAAGGATGCATGACACGGGCAAGTTTTCATCCAGTCCCAAAATTCGAATGGACAATCAGGGACCCCGCAAGGGATCAATTCGCAGTTACCACACATGGAGTCGGGGTCGTGGTGGCAACAATAAAAACATTTATGGAGGTAAGTGGCAAAAAGGAGGAATAAAAATTGAATCATTTATTGTTTGTAGGACCTGAAGCATCTGGCACATCTTTGCAATTTAGGAATAGAACTTGAAGTAGCTAATGCATAAAAAACAAATTATATATGTAGGTACATCAATAAACCTAATGATGAAAAAAGCATTTATTTTACACAACAAATATTTACTTTTCAGCATAATCTACTTCCTTGTCAATGCACTTAATTCAAATGGTGAATATTAATCACATAGATCAAATATACAATGAAAATTAAGCTAATAACTATGTCAGGCTACAGACTTATTGATTTACCCTTGTATATACATGTACACATATATACAGAGAGAGAGAGAGAGAGAGGGAGAGAGAGAGAGAGGTGCTTGGGTGGAATCCGCAATAGGGTTCGTGAAGTTTTAAGGAAAAAGTAAAAAAAAGGAGATTAGCCAGGCTTGGGTTCAGGTGTATTTATATTTTGTCATAGGTTTTTTGACATACCCACCTTTTATCTCAAAAAATAGATACATCAAGGCAAACCCACTATTTTTATGTCAAAAAACCTATGACAAAAAATAAATACACCTAAACCCATGCCTGGCTATTCTCCTTTTTTTACTTTTTCCTTAAAACTATATATATATATATATATCCATTGCCCGTTTTGCCATATACTTATATTTCAGCTCTACCCCTTTGTGTATTGAGCACTTTTATAATAAAATAATTTAAAATATTACATATACGTCTGTATATTTATTAACCTTATTTATTTATATATATATATGTGTGTGTGTGTATTTTGTGTGGTAGGAATATAGATATAAGATATATTTATACCACACAAAATATTTTTATAAAATGATTTGGTTTTCTGGTTTTAACCCATCCACCTGATGAATTGCATGTAGCAATGAAACGGACTGTCAATCTGCAGTGAATAAATATAAATTCTGTAAATAGACAAAGAAATTAGCATTATGTGAGGATCAAACCGTGTCCACCTTAGAAGCAGCCTTATATGCAGGCTCTGCTCTTACCACCGAAGGTGTCAGCTCAGTGGTAAGAGCAAAGCCTTGTGAATGTACTTAATTCTGTGGTGAATATTAATCACTTAGATTGAACATTATATATTGAAAATTTCAGATCAAAATTCAGCTAATAACTACATGTCAGAGTTTTGTTATTGATCCACCCTCATATGCTGTATGTTTCTGGTTAAAATATATCTACAATTTATACATATATTGACTTTAAATTAGCATTTAGAATGACTTAAATTCAATAAAAAAAAATGTATTACAATTATTCTCCTTTGCACAAAAATGTATACACTGCAGCAAACTTTAAGAGAAGGAAGGAAATAAATCTCATCAATACAATAGAATCATTTATAGCCATATCATCTTAAAATTTCTATAAGTTATAGTTATAGACTAGAAGGATACAAGTTATTCTGAAAATCATTCATAAGTAATCAGTATTCAGTAAATAAACAAGATTGTTTCATTGAGTTATGTAATATTTCAATGCTTATTTATTTGGTTGTTACACATGAAATGTCGTTTTGTTTTACATCACAGAGAATAATGCAAACAGCAGGGACAGAAATGGGGGGTATACAGGGAGTATGTTGTATACCTACTTCACAATTTCCAGTTTTTTTTGTATGTTCAATGTCTACTAATGGGGACATCACTGTGTACCTAGTTCCTAAAACCAAGCCTTACCATATACTTAGTTCCCAAAACCCATTTCCATCACTGGCTAAAAGATTTACTAATGTAATTGCAAATTTCTTGCATTTTCAATGTAAATACAGATATAATTCATTATTATTGGAGTTTTTTTTAGCCTTTAACAGCAATGGTTTCTACCCAAGAAGTTAGACTAATTTTCAAGTACGATTTCAAATTAGGACATAATGCTGCTCAAGCTGCTGATAACATCACCAAAGCATTTGGAGTGAATACCACAAACTGTTCAGCGTTAGTTCAATAAGTTTAGGTATGGAAATATGGATACCAGTAATAAACCTGGAAGGAGGCTCAAACCTGTTCTTAATGGCCAATGACCCATGAACAACTGTTCGAGCACTTTCTGGAGATTTTAAGACTTCAAAAGCGACCATACCATCTCAAAATGGGTCCTATATGATCTTAGTGAAATGCTCCATTCTGAACTGACTGCATATAAGCTTAGAGAATAGGGATATGAAGTCTTGCAGCATCCTCCATAGTCACCTGACATTTCTCCTACAGATTATCATCTTTTCGAACTTCATATCCATAATAAAAGGTTCAATAATAGAGAAGCCAAAATTTGTGCATTTACTAAATTTGAAGGGTCTACAACCGATGCATCCCCCTGATAGTCATCTATGGAGCTGAAACATGGAACCTAACCAAATGATTAGCCCTCAAACTGAGAACTATATAATGTGCACAGGAGAGAATCATCATGTGGAGAGATCACAAGACAGCACAGTATATTAGGAAACAAGAAACCATAAGAAAACTGAAATGGTATGGGCTGGACATGTTGCAAGAATGTCAGACAACCGTTGGACATCATGATTCACAACATGGATCCCTAGAGATCATATACAAAATTTGGGCCGGCAAAAAATAAGATGGTGTGATGAACTAGACAAGTTCAGAAAGTACTAGCTCCACAACGCCCACAATTGGAAGGTCTTGCAAATCTTGGGGAAGGTCTATGTCCAATGACAGACGTTAAAAGGCTGATGATGATGAAACCTAAAGAATTTTTATAGTGATGATATATTGTCATGTGGATCATTGGGGAAAGGTTATTTCTTCAAATGGGTCATATTTTGATTGAATATGTACTATTTTTTGTTATTTATATCATCCTTCATCTTACTATTCAAAAAACAATATTTTATATGTAACAACCTGATACCTAATACATCATCTTCAAAAGAGTCTTACTAGAGGTGACAGGTTGCTCCCCTTTAGGGATAAGCAATAAAAATGAATGCAATAAGACAGATGGAGTGAAACAAAATAAAGAAATATGAGCCCTGTTGAAAAAAAAGAAGTGCATTGAACAACACCTTAACTATAACACTATTCTTTAGCCCATAAATTTCAGGGGTGGAAATGGCTAAAATGGAAGCTTCCCTGTACCAAACCCCCCAAAATATGTGAAGAATCAGTCAAACCTAGTATGTCACTCATGTAAAAGATATTTTTCCTCAGGTTAGATTAAATATATATATATTAGATATTTAATGTTTTTTAAACTGATTTGACAACTTTGGGTCAAAAAGGGATGTATATCTGAAGTAAAAAAAAGCAGCTGAACTATAATACAAACAAAATAATCGGA
>VCCN01003764.1:1349406-1360721 GCA_006491835.1 Architeuthis dux | reverse complement strand
TTATATATTACAAAATATTTAAAACATACAACCTTGTCACTACAAATAATAGTTCTTCTGAAAAAAAACAACCTTATACAGGTCTGGTTAGTCACTCAATAGAAACTGTCTTGTGACCAAAGTGTTTTGGCAGCATCTTGTGTTGGGGGTGTTCAATTAAAATTTGGAAAAGGGGGTGATCAATGAATAAGATACTTCTCTCGCCTTTTGTTTGCCAGTGATCACTAAAAATGTCTGAATTTTCAAAGAACAAGCATGACACAAACTGAGGGATCAATTTAGGAAAAACATACATTGCAAATAGAACCCCCCGCTAAAAACCTATTTAGAGGGTGAATTTTAAAAAAACAAAAACAATATTTTTCCAGACATAATAAGGTTTAAATTTTCAGTCCTCTAGCACCATTGGTGCAACCCGTACGCATGATACATACATAGCCAGCCAAGCTTAAAAACTGAAGAAACCTATGTTGACAGCTTTCATTTCTTATTTCACCTCACATGCAGACACCAAAATCCCTGTTTTAAACCAAGATGGAATCTGACAATGAATGACCTTACTCGCAAAATAATTCTCCCCTGAACATCTTAAATATCCACCCACCAACCAAACAGGAACTTCACATAAATAGAAACATATTTTGTTGTATTTCTCCATTATTTGTTTTTAAAAGCCGAAGTGCAAAACGTTGAAATAAAAATATCTCATTTATTCATAATTGGCCTTCTGAAATTGTTATTTCAACTCAAACATATATAGATAGATAGATATGTGTGTGTGTGTACACACACATGCGTGACTCGTAGGCTATCATTGCCAAAGGGTTTCATCACTTAACTGGCAAAGGAACTAACTGAAAATGACCACCACAGAATACAGTGACAACTATCATATAAATTGTGGCAGTTGTTAATCATGAAACTGCGACCATTTCCCGTTTTACTCATGTAATTATTACCATGTGATCTTTCTGGAAAACTCGAGTTCAGTTACCACAAGATCTTATAAAATTATGATAATTGAAGAGATAACTGCTATTGAAAGTAACATAAGTTTCAACGTGGATAGAAAAAATGGGCAAAAATTGCTTGATTCGCATGTAGAAGAATTAAGTGAAAATGATCTTCTTCAACTCGATGAGCAATATGCATTTGAAAAAGCTGATGACAAAGAGGGTGAGACAGCTAAAAATACAGCTACGGAAAACACTATAAAAGAACTTGAAGAAGGTTTTAAACTTGCTGAAGCTGCCAAGGACCTTTAGCTAAATTTTGATCCTAATTGGACAAATTAATCGCATAAGGCAAAGTTTGCCTGTAAGTTGTGGCAATTAATAATGAGGAACAGTGTGACTGTGTGTCATGAAAGTATTGGTGTTCCAGAATACAAGATTCATATAACATGCACCTTTATAAATGAATTAACACACAGACAGAAATTAGCTTGTTTAACTCAATTGGAACAGACAGATATAAATGAAACATACTTTATTGTTAGATATTTTTATAATTTCCATGCTTTGATGCAGTGTTCCCAACCTATTATTATTGTCGACTCCTTTTTTTATTAATATGTTTACTGAGAGTGAGACTCAACTATTTTTCAATCAAAGTTTATTTGGTACAAAGATAAAATTAATGTGAAATTTGTCACTGTCTGTTACAAGCCTATCAATTCTTGGCTCTGTCTCACAACTGAACTGAGATTTGTAGTTGAAAGGTAGTTTCTGTATCTTGGTTTTGAATAAGAAATCAGGCTCACAGAGGAATTGGCTCTATATAATAAATATCAAAGGAAGATAAACATATTTATTTTTATTTCTGAACCTTAGTCACATAAACATTTTACGAGTTTCAGTTTTTGTATTTTTTACTTCTTTTTATCTCTGAAAAATAACTTCTTTTAAATAAAGATGTCTGCCTCTGTCTGTCTAGATCAGCCTATTATTATTGTTGACTCTTTTTTATTTAATTACTGAGACCCAATTGTTTCTCAATCAAAGTTTATTGAGCAAAAAGATAAAAATGAATGTGAAATTTGACACTGTTTGTCTGTAATAAGCTTATCAATACTTTTCACTGTTGAACAGAGATTCGTGGTTGAAAGGTAATTTCTGTATTAATTTGTTTTTAATATATAATAATCAAGAATTCAGACTCACAGAGATAGAAGTTTGTGAAATGTAGCAGAAATTTGATTGTGCCCTTACTGATTTCTAGATATTGTTTGATGACGTTCAGCCTGAACTCTGATAACTCCAATTTTCTAAATAAATTTCTGAAAATGTCATCTTTAGATATTTCTATCTGTTAAATTGCATGGGAAAACAAAACAAAAAAAATGAAATTATATAGAAAGATTCAGAGTAAAAATTTAGGTTTAGGTGACCTTTTGCTGCTAAAGGCCAGCGTTGACATTGTTGAAAATATTTAAAAATCTAGCAGCAAGTAGAAACATTGGTAAATTATGTCTGATCATACAATTTTCTAATTTTTGTCTATATTTCTGAGATGAGGGATTATCATTATTATACACTGATTTACTTGGATTAGTGTCATCATCTTGTTAGATCCTGGCCTAGTGGATGAAAGCATTGGTTAAGCATATCTAGTAACCTGACTGGTGATCGTGAGTTCAATCACTGGGTCGGGTAGTGCAAAAAGTCATATACTTTAGTTCAGTGGAAGATGCAGACAAGTGACATTGCAAGGACGAATTAACTAGGAAGAAGATATCCTCTGGCATGGACAGTGGAATAAGAATAATCTACGCCTGTGGATGGAATAACGGGTTCAGTTCAAAATTCCCAGAAGGTTACCAACTACGACAGACATCTGAAGAAGTCCAGAGGGTACAACGGCAGAAACATTGTTACTATAACAACCAAGATGAGGACACTACTCCTAGCAAATCAGTGTATAATAATACAATTTCTATTTCAACAATATTTTTTTCAACATTAAACAAAAATTTGACAAAATAAAGTAAATTTCATTGCAACTCAAAAGCTTTTTCTCACAACCCAATTTTGGATTAGGTGAGAATTGCTTATGGGACACTTATTCTGAGCAGAAGAAATAGATTGGTACAACATTTTACCTGGGGAGAGACCCAAAATTGTACAGCTGGTTGAATTCTGAGCATCACAATTGCCAGCAACTCAAAATATAATCTTAATTAAAAGTTATTTTCATTTTAATTTCAAAAATAAAATAAATGGAATACATTATCAATTATTATTAATTTTTTTACTAGTACTTTCTTTCATCTTAATTTTTGTTGCTTTTTATCTCATACTGTCAGTCTACGGCAGTAAGTAAACAGCACAGATCAGAAATAAAGAATAAGCTCTAGGCGTGACTCAAATTTGCATCCCTTTTACCTTGGGAAGTTTGTCTATGTACGGCAACTGCTCTACCGACTGAGCTACTAAAGTTCTTACAGCTGGCAGAAGATCAAATCTAATCCTTCATTTTTCCCTGATTGTTCGGCACCATATTACAAACCGTCAACCAAAACTGTCAACATAGGTTTCTTCAGTTTTCAAGTTGGTCTGGCTGGCTGGTTGGCTATGTATGAATATATCACACATACAGCCTATACCAATGGAGTTAGAGGACTGAAAATTTAAACATTTACTCCTTATTATGTCTAGAAAAAACATTTTTTTGTTTTTTAAAATTCTCCCCCTAAATAGGTTTTAGTGTGTGTGGGGGGGGGGGTCAATTTTCTATGTAAGTTCATTCTAAATCGGTCCCTTAGTTTGTGTCCGGCATCATTCACACTTTTTTTAGTTATCACTGTCCAACAAAAGGCAAGAGAAGTAACTTATTCATTGATCACACCCTTTTCCAATCTTTTAATTGATCACCCTCAACATGGCCAGAAGAAACGTGATGGTTTCTATTGAGTGACTAACTAGACCTGTTTGTTATTGTTTTACGTACACCAGTTGCATTAGTAGTAGTAATATTATCCTGCTGTTTACTCACTGCTGTAGACTGACTGCCTGAGTAGTTGTGAAGAGAAGCAACTGAAACTAAGATGAAAGAAAATACTAGTTAATTAATGAATAATTAATAATAAATGACAATGCTTCATCTAATAGGAAAATAAATCAGGATAATATTACTACAATAACAATTGTTTATAACCTTCAAACATAAGAAAACAGCATTTGTAAAGAGAGAAGGCAGAAGATTTTACAGCAGTTCTTTCTTTGTATTTTGTATTAGTATAAATTCATGAAGTCCATTTCTTCTGTTACGGTTTCAAAGGCAAATCATTATCTGTTCATTTTAGAAACATTCAGTACATGTGGGCAAAGCTGGCTTTTTTCAAAATCCAGTTCTTTTAATCACCACTACCCACAACACTGGTTTATTGCTGGGTTTAGTTTATTCATGTGTTCTGACATTTATATGTATCTGGACTTCACCCAGCCCTAACAGTTCATAGTAGAAACTAGAAATTTCACACACACACTCTACTCAATGAGTAGGGAAAATGTTTTTTTTTGTTTTTTTGAAAATCCCCTCCCCCCTAAATAGGTTTTTAGAGGAGGGGTTCAATATGCAATGTAAGTTTATGCTAAATTGGTCACTAGTTTGTGCCTGCTTGCTTTTTGAAAATTCAGACCTTTTTAGTGATGACAGCCCAACAAAAGGTGAGAGAAGTAACTTATTAAATTGATCGACCCTTTTTCCAACTTTTTAATTGATCACCCCCAACACAGTATATATGGGTGGCAGTGATTCATAATTTCCCTTGGAATGCTAGTCACTATTATTTTCCATAATGCAATGAAGCAAATATATTTGTCTTGTTTATAAACTTTTGTCATAAACAAAGATAAGCTGGTTTGTTCTGTGAAAAGTTGTACGTTTATTTCTTCAGTTTTGTTCTTCATGTTTTAATTCATGAAATTTTTTTGGTTTATGTCTTGTGACACCATTTCAGAAAGTGACAATGTCAGCATTGGGAGCTCATATAGCAATCGTCTGCCTGCAGATGAGAACAGGACAAGCAATATCAGCAATAACCCATTTGGAAATCAGTTAAGTGTGACTGATAATCGGAGTGATGATTTCTATGAAGTTTCTGATAATGAGAAATCCAGTGCTGGTGGTGAGTATAAGACAATCCTTGCAGGCTCGCTATGTGGGTTCCACATAGAAGAAAAACCATGACAGGGTTTAGTTCAGTTGTTTTAATTCTTCTAAATCTATTTCATGAAGGTTCTAACATTGCTAATGAATAAAAATGTAAGTATGAAATTGTGGGGACCCAAGTGATAATTTCTCTATGTGGCCCCACCGAGGAAAAAAACAATCTCATTATCACAATTATAATTTTTAAAATGTGATGTAATAATGTTGCTATTATTCATATTGATCTAGATTTTTTTTTTTTTTCTAACGTTCTGTTTTTTTGTTTTTTTTGGGTTATAAATTTTACAAGTATTTTAGTACAATAAATGTAAATGTTATAAAAATATATTTTTGACATTTTTGACATTTTTGACATGTTCTATTTTTTAAATTTGACTTTACAAATGATTTAAACATTTTGATTTTAAACATCAGCTTTTAAGGAATTCGAGATCACCAGAATTATATTCTACAGATTTAACATCTATGGTACAGATATATTTAATTAGTTAAAGGTAATTTAATTCCTTTTTATCAATAGAAAATTCTTTGACATTCGAAATGTATACATTTAAACACACACTGTCACACTTAGTATTATTTCCAAATAGATATGTTTTTCAGAGATTTTACAAATCACACGGTATCATCTGAAGTCAAAAACATACTGACTGAAATATCACAACAATCAATGACAATAAAAATATTTTTCTGAACAACTCATTTATTTATTAAACTTCAAAGCTTTTTGTTAAATTCAGTCAACATAGTGCATCACTGATATTCTGGCAAATGGTGGTCAAGCACTTCTTTTGTGCTACACAAAGTTATGAGAAAATATTTCTCATAATCTTTTGAGATTTCTACTTTATTTATTTATATCTAATACCAACAATGGCTTCTAAAAGACATGACTGTTTCATTGATGTTGTAAAGCCTAAACATATGAATCAAAGATATGTTTGACCAGTTGAAATAAACTAGACAGTATTGTTTTATAAATTGAGCAACATATGCTAATGATATAAAGAAACGAAGGTGAAAATATTAAAGTTCCAATTGTACAGTAATTTCAAAAAACATTGAGCATTAGAAAAGCTATGAAAGACAATAATCAGTCATTCTGACATTACTTGATTATAATCAAACGATGATAGAATTGGTGTATTATTGAGATAGTATTTACTTGATATCATTTGGTCAGGCAAAATTATTCATCCATACTTTGGAGCCACAAAGGCCAGAAAATCAGTTTTGTATCTCTAAAACATATTCAGTTGACCATAATTTGCAACTCTCACAATGTTTCCCTGTGTTCATTGCCATTGATGTCCTCCTGAGGAACATATTTCTGGAGATTTCTCTTTTTGACTTGCGAGTGCTGAATGGTGTTGCGTTTTCCCAAAGCTTGCTGACCCTAATGTTCTTTACTGGTTTTCAAATTTGCTTCTTGTTTCCCATTTTTCTTCTTGTTCTTCTCTTTATTCATTGGGAAAAGAATTCCCTTCAAGAATTCTTTTATGCCTTTGGCCTTTGGCACTTCCCAAAGAATCATGCTTCATTTTTCTTTCTATTTTCATCTTTTCAGCCTTGTACTAAGCATAAACCTAACCAAAACTTTTGCTTCAGTCTTTCAGGGAAAGAGGATAAAAAAACTTCTTTTATATGTTTTGACCATTATTTTTTTTTTTAGAGAATATAATTCAATCTAAATCACTTTTTGGACATAAAAGCAAAAATTCCAAATTTTGTTTTTGTTTACCTTGAATGAATTTAAAAAAGATATGTAAATTTATAATTAAACATAAATGCACATACATGCTAAAACTGATGCATATATAAAGATATAATACGGACACATACATATATATATATATATATATATATATATGTCATTATCGTTAATACATACATAGGTACATCAATAAGTCGATAGCCTAATGATGAAAAAGCATTTATTTTGCACAACAAATATTTATTTATCAACATAATCTGCTTCCTTGTCAATGCACTTAATTCAGTGGGGAATATAAATCACTTAGATCGAACACTAACCTGAAAGTTTCAGATCAAAATTTAGCTAACAACTTCATGTCAGGCTACAAACATATTGATCCACCCATGTATGTATATAAATATATATATAGAGAGAGATTTATACATACAATGTGTGTGTATACATATATTTATTTTTGTATACGTCTTAGTATATATACCTAAATATATGGGTAAATATGTCTAAAAATACAAAAACACATAAATGTTCACATGTATATTTTTTGCTTTTTTTTACATAACTATATCACAAATAATTCAAGTTTTATCATTAAAACTGTAAATTTTTCTATTTGCTAAATATTTAATTACTGGAGTACTTATACATTAATGTTATGCCTGAAAGAACATATTTGATCTTTGATTTTTCATTATTGTAAACAAGAATAAACCTTTAAGAATTCCTAGTCTATTATTTTTAGGGAAAAAATACTCCAAAATTTGTTCAAATAATTGACTTATACTATGTGTTTCTATTACCATAATGTTTTGGCTGATCCATTCTACATTCTTTTTCAGGTGTACTATCAATAAGGAAAGAGACCTCTCTCTTTCCCTACTGATTGTACAACTGAAAAAGGCTATATATGGTCAAAACAATTTTGGTATAAATCTCAGCAACACAAAAATGAGTTCAATTGTCCAAAGAAATCTTGGAATGATTTAAAAAGTAATAAATCCTGTTGATAAATGTTCAGAATAGATTAAAAGAATTTAAAAGTCAAAATACATGAAAAACATAAATATATGCAAAGAATAACAGAAAGAATATAAAATAAGCTATGACACTGAAAGACTTATTTAAGACAAAGTAAGTTTTGTGTGTTGATGTGTATTAAGGCATAGAATTCTACTTGTATCAGGTTGCAAGGAAAGTTCTGTCTGTCTGTTCTTTTTCTTTGGGGGGGGGGGGGTACCAATAGTTGCAAGTGAAAAATTTCAATGTTAGCCATATGACCGTTCATGGGTCCCACATGACATAGCAAATCGCCAGCAAATGATGATTTTTGTGAGTCACTTCATTCTCGCTAGCTCTAGGCACCTTCTTTTCGACAGAGTTGATACTGGGGATGAGAAATGGATCTTTTTTGACAATGTTAAGCAACATTGTCAGTGGTTCAGTCATGATAATAGATGTATGCCCCAGCCGAGAGGTCACCTTCATCCAAAGAAGATCTTGTTGAGTGTTTGATGGGATATTCAAGAAATCAGCCATTACAAACTTTTAAACAATACCAAAACAGTCAAAGCAGAAGTTTACTATCAACAACTTTGGCATTTTGAAACAGCTTTGGATAGAAAACACCCAGTCTTAGTGAGCAGAAAAGGGCTCATTCTTCATCATTATAACTCACATCCTCATACTATTTGAGTGACCAAAGATCTTATAGAGGCATTTGGCTGGGAAATAATATTCTCTTGACCTTGCTCCAACTGACTATCATTTGTTTAAAAGTTTGCAAAACCATTTTGATGGACAAAGACTCACTTCAAGAGAAGAGGTTGAAAATTTGTTAGTCTCTTATTTCAGGTCAAAATCAAAGGTATTTTACAAATTTGGTATCGAAAAACTCTTTGATAAGGTTATCAAAAGTGAAGGAGAGTATATTAAGGATTAATTGTATCTTTAATCACTCCTATATTTTTGTTTCCAAATAAATTGTAACATCAGACAAATCTTTCATTGCAACCTAATTACTTATTTCACTTTGTTTAGCAATTCCATTCCTTGGAAACGTTAAATAAAGATTAATATTTGAAAAATTGTAATGTTAAAATCAAAAATTAATATTTGAAAAAAAACCTTTAAAACTTATCTAAACAAGTTTTTTTTCAATTTTTTAAAAATTCAATGTAATAAATTTGTGCATTTTTCAAAAGCATTTTTGAAAATTTTACTCATTTTTAAAAATAAAAAATTGCAAAAATACATGTTTGATTAGTAACAATTTACAAAATGATATGTGCATTTATTTTAAATTGTATTTCAATTGTTTTATTTTAAATATAAAATAAAGTTCTTGTTTATTATGAATGTGTAATGTTCATTGTACATTTTAAAATGATTTTCTTGTAATGAATGCTCAAGTATATGTTATATATAAAACATATGTAAAGAAATCATCTACTTCAGATATGGCTGGAAAAAATTAATTTTATATTTTACATATTTAAATATTTTAGATATTTAAAATTCAGAAAAGATATGTATAATGAATGTTAAGATTATTTATCAAAAGCAAGCAGATATGACAACTTCTGGGCCAGCTCGATGCTTGTCATACATAATCTACAATAAAGAATAAATCCATGCATGTGTATCTCCAAGAATGTTGAACTTCTTTCACAATATTGCATAGTTTTACAAAAATTGACTAACTTCAAAAGAAAAGCATATTGTCTGATATCTTACTAAATAAGAGTTATCACTAGTATAATAGTTAATGTAGAAAATTTATAAAAAAGATACTGTTATTATTATTAATTTTTGACTAGTTTTTTCTTTTCATCTTGTTTTTGTTGCAATGCTCAAGTCATTTTTAAATTCTATAACCATTAACCCATAAGAACCCACAGTGACATCGGTGTCATATACATTTTAAATGTTCTGGAAATTCCCTTATACAGCTTTATCCTTGATTTTAACTTATAAAGTGTACTAAGTAACATCTACTGAACATCCTGGTGTCTGGTTACTATGTGGGAGAGAAGTAACAAGATGTCTCTAATGCATTCTATGATTTATAATTTGTTTTTCTGTTTTATATTCCCCATGAGTTTCCTTCAAGGAGAAATGGGTCTGGGTTCTTATGGGTTAAGCAAGCATCATAGATTGGAAATAAAGAATAAGCTTCTGACAAGATTTGAACTCACATCCCCTCTCCTTAAGAGCCTGTCTGACCGGAATATCACCTTACCAATTAGGCTACAAAAGCTAACCAGCAGGCATCATTCAAATTTAGTCATAAACCTACTTTCTTTATTATTCAATTTTTCCTCCATGCCAAATTGTTTGCTTACACCTCGTAGTAGTACTAGTAGTAGTAGTAGTAGTAGTACATAATAGTTTCAAGTTTTATGGATTTTTTTGATGAAGTATTTCCGTGATGACAAAAAAAACTACTCAAAAATTAATAATGACAATGCTTTGAACAACTTGAGACTATTACGTCTATTAGTACAAAAAACAAAACTAAGATGCAAAATTAGTCAAAAATTAATAATAATGACCATGCTTTATCCAAGAATTTTGGGCAACTTAAGACTAATACATCTACTAAATGGACAATAGAAATGCGCAATGGCCAAAAATCAATGTGTTGAGACAACAAAGATTAGAATACTAGTCTGAATAATTCCTAGAATAATGACAATACTTCATTTTAGATTTTCAGATAACAATTGATGACTTTAACAGACATTAAATTTGGCTACATTCTTGGAGAAGTCCACATGCAAAAATATACGCATACATTCATGCTTATATATGCTTCCCCAGAGGTTGGCATCATTTTTTTTCTCAAAATGCTTACTCCCCCAATCAGGCTATGTCAATGCCCTCACCTGAGCATCTCCTGCCTTTTTATGTCTTTGTTTCTTTCTTGATGTCCTTTTTCTTTTATTACCTGTATATTTTATTACCTGTCAGTCTCTCTTATTGTTCTTTGATGGTCAGCTGATATGTATATATGCTGACCAATAATATGTCCTTACTAACTCGGACAATCGATGCTTAGGTATGCCATACTCCTAATTTCCGCTGTCTACAAACCTGCCTTCCTGCCTATTTACCTGCCTTCCTGCCTACCCGCCTGCCTCTCCAGGTAAGCTATTAATGTCTGCCTTTTCGACAAAGATCTCCAAAGAGATGTCCACCCAGATGTCCACCCAGTCTTGGTTTGGTCACTAAATATGTAGCTTAATCTTTTAATTAAGTACTGTGAAAATTTATCACACTGCAATAATTAACTTACTATGCAGTAATGGAATTAAGACAAAAAAGCTAGGTCGCCTATAGATATAAATGTATAGATATAGATATATATATACAAAGAAAGCTGTTTATCATAATCATGGATAATGTTGTCAAATGGTTATTGTTATCAAAA
>VCCN01003764.1:1333135-1345258 GCA_006491835.1 Architeuthis dux | reverse complement strand
TGGAGTTTTCGAAGAGGTAAGAATCTGTAAAAGTCAGGAGACAATTTCCACGGAACACAGAATGCAGTTTCTCAATGTGTTCGTAGTCTGTTGACTTGGAAAGAAAAAACGCCAAAATACACCCTACACACCTTCAGTCTAGCATGTGTAGCTCAAATACTAACCAACGTGGCATGATGCAGTTTGTTTTATACAAACGGTCAAGTCACCGCTACACAACATAATAGTAATGAGCATGCTAAAACGTCTCATTGGTGTGCTGTTTTAACAGTTCGGTTTCTTTAGGGACAACCCTTGTATATATTCAAACTGTGAACTCTTTCTCTCTTTGTAGTTTCTTTTGTTTTAACCAATAGACAACACTGAAAATAAAATGAAAAACATGGGAGAATCAAACTGGGGTTTTAGTGAACAAACTTGGTTAATTCCTGGCCTCAAGGTGTGACACAGTACTAAACTGCTTTTTATGCTTTTAATTTATAAAACCACTAACTGATGTACTGAATGTACTAATAGAATTCTATGTTTGTCACACTAAAAACTCAGTAACTATTGACACAAATTTGCATTTGAATTTATTGGTATGTTTTACTGGAAATAAGATTACCATATCTGCTGGCCAATAAGATGCACTAGTTTTTTTTTTAAATCCAAATATTACATTGTATCCAGTATTCTAGTAACTAGAATGAGAGATCAAGCACAGATATCTTGAATTGTACAGCTAAGAAGTTGTGTTGAGCAAGATATGTGTCTTAAAGCTAGCAAATATGGTTTTTGTTTTGTTTTCTTTTTGGTTGCGAGTTCATTTCGATATTAATCTGGAAATTGAAGTTTACCTTTATTGAAATAAGTAAAATTGTATGATTCAAACCAATATGCCTCCTGTTTCATTGGATGTACAGATGATACACTTTGTCCTTAAAAAATAATTCACAAATGGGTTTTTACTGCAAGCTTGAAGACAAACTCAGATGTGTGGGTCTCTGACTCCATTTCCGTGTCACATTGTCCATTCTCTTCCATTTAATGATTAATTATTTTAATTAGCTTTGATCACGAGTTAAAAATTGAATAATAAATGTTAGTGATGATCTCAGAAAGTATTTTACTATGCATAACACAAGGTAATCTTGCTCACTTTCAGATATATAAGAACTAATAGGAAAAAATATAGCTATATAGCCTATTTTAGTTTCTCATTAGGCTTCAGTAAGGGCTGAAGTCAGTATCAGATGGTTGAGAGGCCAGCTTACTAACTACTGTATCATTAATAGATATTTATACCATTTGGATATTTCAAATATCAAATGACTGATAAGAAATAAGAAAGTTGTGTAACACTAATATTCAAGAGGAAAAAGAGCTTACCTACCTTTAAAACCTGGTTTCAAATTCTGACTTGGATGATTCCAGAAATAAATTCACTATTGTCTTTGTCACCAAATGGACTCTACAGTGATTTTGCTAGATTGATTGAAACATATACAGTATCGCCCATAAATTTAGACTATTTTTAATAGAAAGTTAATTGTCTTCTAAACCAAACAGGATTTTATTATTTCTAGTGGAACATTACACAAATGGATATTATCAAATATTATTTATGACCAAACTCTACAGCATTTAAACTCTGTTGCCAAAAATATTTTTTAGTGGTGGTGTACTCATCTTTGGAGAGCAACCTATTCATATTTTTGACAACAGAGTTTCAATGCTGTAGAGTATGATCATAAATAATACCTGATAATATCCGTTTTGATTGTGTAATGTTCCACTAGAAATAATAAAGTTCTGCTATATTTGGTTTAGAAGAAAATTAACTTTCTATAACATAGTGGTAGGGGTGTACTTATTTATGGGCGATACTGTAGGTTTGGAAGGACAGATATTTATATCATTTAGGTATTACAGATTTTGTCAGTATACAAATTTACTGACTTTTATGATGGTGAGAAGATTTCATTGTGCAGAACTTATAAATTAGGAGAGCCTGCCTTGAAAATTAGCATTCAGAGTCATGGTTTTTACCTGTGTTTAAACACTGATAACAGGCATTGAAGGCAAACTCACAGCTAAGACACTAAGACATTAGAAAAACACATGAGTCTAACACAAATGATAAACATTTTTTAAGCTATTTTCTATAGTTTTGAGAAGGGTCATTAATATTGAAATGGTTCTTCGGATGGTTGAACTCCTTCTTGTTATTTGTGTTATAAACACGACATTTCGGCCGATCCATTTTTCAGCCTTCTTCAGGTGTAAAATCCGAGTGTGATGGGTTAAACAGAAATTATGCTTAAGGGGGGTAGCCCCTATAGTGCATGGCCCTGGTGTTTCTGTGTCTTTGTTCTGTCGGGTTTGGATTTGTTGGGAAGTGGAAGCCACATCAGGTTGAAATCCGCACTTGTCTGGCTAATGCATTTAGTCAACATTTTAATGTGAGCTGCCTCTTTGATTTTTCTCTGCTTCCAACAACGTTCTCTGTCGCTACCCCCCTTTAAGCATAATTTCTGTTTAACCCATCACACTCGGATTTTACACCTGAAGAAGGCCGAAGAATGGATCGGCCGAAATGTCGTGTTTATAACACAAATAACAAGAAGGAGTTCAACCGTCCGAAGAACCATTTCAATTTTATAAGCTGTTCTATTATTAGAAACCATCAACCAAAACTGTCACCAAAAGTTTCTTCAGTTTTTAAGTTGGTCTAGCTGGCTGGCTACCTATGTATTATGCATACAGGCTCTACCAATGGAGCTAGAGGCCTGAAAATTTAAACATTTACTCCTTATTATGTCTAGAAAAAACGTTTTTTGTTTGTTTTAAATCCCATCCCCCAATAGGTGTTTAGTGGGAGGGGTTCAATTTGCAATGTAAGTTTATGCTAAATTGATCCTTAGTTTGTGTCCAACAGCATTCATGCTTGTATTTTGAAAATTCAAACCTTTTTTAATGATCACTGCCCAACAGAAGGCAAGAGACGTAATTTATTCATCAATCACCTCTATTTCCAATTTTTTAATTAATCACCCCAAACACTGCATGCTGCCAAAAGAGATTGGTTATATGATGGTTTCTATTGTGTGACTAACCAGACCTGTTCAATTTATCTCATTTTTAAAACATATTTTTTTTATTTATGAAATAATACATGAATATTAGGTAGGTGTAAATGGAAAGTATGTGTAAAACACCCTGTAATTATATGTTGATTGATCGCAAATTGAAGAAATTTTATATTTAAGTTTTATTAAGTAAGTCTTTTGATGAAATTCTGTGTTTAATCGCAGTGGACAATATTATAGGCAAGAAATGTTGGGGTCCATGACTCACCTGCCTTATATCGCAAACCATGCAATAGCAAACCAAGCTATATTAAGGGACGCCTATATTTAGCTTTTTTTTAACTCCTTTTTTTGGTGGATCTAGCTCTAAAATCTATATTCGAGTTGGCAACCCTGCTTCCACTACCCACTAATTCTACTGCTACTTCACTTTAACATTTTCTGTACTAACAAACTAGATATTTCAGGTAGTGTTGAAAAATTTGATGATTAAGCATAAAATTTTGTAATTTTTGCCCTAAAATAATATTTTGTGTAATTTTCAGCTCTCAGTTTATATATTGTGCATTAAAAATCAGGGACACAGTTCTTGTCATAGTCAGGAATTAATGCAAGCATTGCTGACAGAATAGGGCTATAATATGTATAATTGTATAATTACACCTTAATAGTCACTCATTCAATTCTCTTCAAGCCACAACATTGCTTAACTTTGTAATCAAATCAGAACCAATTTTACCAATGCCTATTATTAATAAGACTGGTAAAGCCAAACCAATATGTTGAACAATAATGTAAAAAACTAAAATTTAAAAAAAAAATGTTCATTTACAAGTGAAAATGATAAAGGTTATTATGTAGACATACAGTACCTGTCATAAGTATTCAAACAAACCGCCATTTTACTAAAAAATAAATAAAAACAGTTTGTTTATTCAAATACTTATGCGCATTACTTTTTATAGGATACTGCTCATAAGTATTTGAACAATCACAAAATCTGATTTCAATCCCTGAGATTGCAGGGGCCATTATAGATTCTGAGCAGGGGGGAGGGGGCAGACTTACTAGTTTGGCAACTCATCCATATAGCAATGTGAGTTCACTTTTTTAATCTCCTTGAAAAATTCTAAACACAATTTTAGAAGGATAGAAACAAAAAACTTGCTTTTTTTCCATTTAACAATTTAATTCTTTAAAAAAAAACATTTTCAAGAAATTTAGCATTCAGAACCACAAAACATGACTAAATGCATGCCTTGTTATGTTGATTGCAAAAATGTGTTTTTTCTTGCGTTTTTAACTCCCAAAACCAGGCAATCAGAAGCAAAATGGTTGGCTGTTCAAATACTTATGACAGATACTGTATATAGTTTTATATTTGTTGCCAAAAAATCTATGCGTCTACTGGTTCCTGTTTGACGCCATTGCCAGTCTGCAAAGAATTAATGCTATTTTTTGCTGCTATGCAAACAAGGAAGATCTTTGCATTGGATTCTGGGCACAAAAGACACTATATTTATTTCCTTTGTTGTGAAGAGCATAAAAATCGGGTTTTGTTTTGTTTTGTTTTGTGGGGAATCATGGATGTTCCTTTTATCTTTGAATGTATTGTATACTTGTCATCACTGTAGAGCAGACTCATGACTATGCTAAAAACAGTTTATGACTATGCTAGAACAGCATTGTAATAATAAAACCTGACTGAAAATATTTCTTCCCTCCATTTAAACATTAATAAAATGTTCAAGATGATAAATTGTTTAACTTCACAATTACCAGATACATTTTAAACTGCATGAGAAATTATGAATTTTCTTGTGTCATGACTGACACTAGACATAACAGCAATTTGCTTCAGTTGCCTGAGCGAATTATTACAGAAAACAATAGAATGTTTGTCCATACACACACACACACCTAACTTCCTTTCCCAGCAAACATCCTGGCATGCAAATGAAAAGCTTGCATCATTATGAAATGTCATTCAGCAGGATTTAGAGAAAATTGGATTCATGCCTTTTTCAAGAGCTTGTGGTCACAACCAGAATTTGAACCCAAAACTTCAAATCTACCCACTCTGCCACATTCAGCTACTTTTTTTAAAATTACAGTTTAATTTTATTATGGACTAGGGTTGTTCAAAAACTTTATTTGACTGGATCACCATTGATAAGTATCTTGCTATCAGCTTACTGGGTACTGTACATTTCTCTGTGTGTGCTCTTTGAGATGTATTTTCATTCTAGAACTTTCTACTACTGTATGTCCACCTTCTGGAATTGATCCAGATATTTAGGTAAAAGCTTTTGGCTTACCAATATCTGCTTAATCATAAAGTAAGTTCTAGATACCCTCCTCAGAGATGTTTTAGTAATTTGTATAGATCATCCTTCTCTGCACTTGCTTCTTTCTTGCAGCTCTAAAACAAACATATAAGTTTAATTTATTATTATTATTTTATTTTCGCTCCAGTAGCATCTGATATCCAGTATGTCTCTTCTCTTTAGTATTCATACCAACCCCAATTCTCCCTTAAATCTCAAACTGTTCCAATATCTTTGGGACTGTATCCAGTCATCTTACACACAACTGTCACTTTTATTTTCCACAATTTTCAAAGCTGTCAGACTAAGTCATAATATTTGTCTATTTTCTAATATTCTTTGATGCTCACCCTAGTCTTCTAAAATGGCCACTTCCATTATATGACAGAATATCTTCTCCTTATCCACAATAACTTGGTCTTGCCTCCTGGTTTGGATAGGATGAACTATTTCAAATTCGTAAAGTATCTTTTTATTGTCAAGGACAGCCTCTGGTTTGTGCTCATCTGGCCATATCCAAGTCTTTACAAAATTATAAGTGATTGACTGCCCCCATCCCATCCAATCATGTCTACGTTTGTATTCTCTTTCGGTTAGTTGGCTGCATTTATTGACTATATGTGTCACCCTCTCGCTCTCTCTCTGACATTTACTGTTTTCTTCTATTTTTGCCTTCACATAAATTGTTTTAATACACTTATTTTGGGCTGCTATTGATATCTCCTAAGCTTAGTTTAATATGACACATAGCCATAAGAATTGGGTACCCAGTAAAGATTAAACTTACTACAGTAATAGTGACCTGTGAAACTAGATTTGCTAAACATTGCTCCATGGCAAGGGACTCAGTTATTTATTTAGCTTAGCAGTAATATGGTACCCACTGAGGATCAAACTTACTACACTAATGATATTCAATATGAGATTATTACCCTATATAGTAGATGCATTTTTTGATCTATTAGTGATTTGGGTTTTTATTTAAGGTGTCCTCTGTGCAACCATATGAAGATCATTTCATTTGCTATTTCTTTTGTTTCCTGAATTCACTATGTACCGTATTTCTTTGTGTATAACATGATTCTTGTACTGGATTTAGAGGTGAAAAATAGGTATAAAATGGTAGCCTCTTGTATAACACAGGTACTCGATTTGGCACTAGAGTTTGCCAGTCCTACATGTTTTTCAGCTTTGATGTTCCAAATTTGTGTGCTGCAATACTGCAGTTATACAATAAATGCCCACTATTCTCATGTTGTGTACTGTTACAATGGTAATTATTTTAGAAAAAAACAAAGATATCTACCTTTGTACACCTTGTGCTCTCAATTTGAAGCCATTGTGTTTAAATTCAGTTATTTTTTTTATTTAATTGTTTTAATTTATTTTAGTTATTTCTTGGGTATTTGTGTTGCATGTGTTTCACGGGAAGGAAATAAATATTATGGTACTCAAAAATTGTGGTCAATATTTTCAACCTTTAGCACCTGCAGCTGTACCTGAGCTCATGAGGAGAAAAGCTCAAATTAATTCATTTCATTCACTGACTACTGAAATGTTTTTGTCTAATTCTTGTCATTTTTACAGTTGGTTAGTCACGTCATCAAATATATTTCTTAGTAGGGGTGGGGTAAGGAGTTGTGTCACCTCTGTCATCAATGGGTGTAATTTTATTAACATATAACAAAAATTTCTGCGTACATACAAGTATAGCACAACCCCCACTATTTTTGCTCAGATTTGAGTACAAAGTTTTTTGTGTTATACACAAAGAAATACAGTACTTTTTTTTCTACATTCCCCTGGTAGATACAGTTCAGATAACACTGAATCTTGGTTGAATAGTTGAATGAAGTCTATTCAAACTGCTACTGTGATGTCACCTTCTGCCACATCTGTTCATCTTGGGCCAAGGTGTATACATGGTTGAAAGTTGAGTGACATCAGTAGTGCTCAATTTGGTGACTCCAGTTGAAGTCTGTGTGGATGACACATAGTCAAAGACAGATGTTTTATTCAAATAACCAGAAGTTTTTTGTCGTAGTATCAATCAGATACAAATATGTTAACAGGAAACAAGTAGAGTTCGGCCTGGGCTGAGAGCAGTTCATTACAACCTTCTCCACATATATAACAACTGGCAGCTAAAAGAACTAAAGGATGTATATACAACAGTGATTTAATGTAAGAATTCAATGGTCTCCCCAGAGGTTTTCTAAAAACACAGACATTTAAGGATATGATAGTTTGGGTTCTAGACTGATCATAAAGTTATTTTTTGTGAAGGAATGAACTTTTTGTTAAACAATTCATAAGACAAAAATTTGGACAAGACACTCAACTTTTCATCAGCAGAAGATTTTAATAATGTAATATTACATATAGAATGAAATTTGGGAGAAATTTCAAATATATGAATCTTTGTCACTTGGGTCTGAGAATTATTCTTATTGGAGTCTCAAAAGAGAGCAAAAAAAGAAATGATAACACTAAGTCTCTTTTACCATCAATACTTTAATCAGTATTAGAAACCATCAACCAAAACTGTCAATATAGGTTTCTTCAGTTTTCAAGTTGGTCTGGCTGACTATGTATGTATCATATGTACAGGCTGTACCAACAGAGCTAGAGGGTGGAAAATTTAAACATTTACTCCTTGTAATGTTCAACGATAAAGTCCCCAAAAAGGTCATAAAGATAGAAGGCGAGATACTAGAAGAGGTCAATGAATACATATACCTAGGTCAGGTAATAAAACTAGAGAAAGACCATGACTGCGAAATAAAGCGATGCATAACGATAGGTTGGAAAGCATTTGGTATGAATAGAGACATTCTGAGGAGCACCTTGCCAATGTGCCTAAAACGGAAAGTATATAACGGCTGCATAATACCAGCCATGACTTATGGTTGCGAAACCTGGAAATTAACCAAACGAGCAGAAAACAAACTTAGAATAGCACAAAGAGCCATGGAAAGAGCAATGCTAGGGGTAACGCTGAGAGATAGAAAAAGATCAACATGGATCAGAGAAAAGACTAGAGTAAAGGATATTATACAACTAATTAAGCAACAAAAGTGGAGATGGGCCGGCCACCTAGTGAGAAGAGATGACAATAGATGGGGGAAAAGATTAACAGATTGGTGCCCATGGGATAATAAAAGAAGTAGGAAACGGCCAGACACAAGATGGCGGGACGAGATAGAAAGGTTTGCCGGTAAGACTTGGCAGAGATTAGCACAAGATAGGTTGTCATGGAAGGAGATGGGAAAGGCCTTCGTCCAGCAGTGGACTTATAACGGCTGATGATGATGATGATGTCTAGAAGAAACATGTGTTTTTGTTTTTTCTAAAATTCCCCCCAACAATAGGCTTTTAGTACGGGGTGCAATTTGCAATGTAATTTTCTGCTAATTGATCCCTTGTGTCCAGCAGCATTCACAATTGTTTTTTGAAAATTCAGACTTTTTAGTGATCACTGCCAAACAAAATGCGAGAGAAGTAACTTATTCATTGATCAACCCTTTTTCTAATTTTTTAATTGATCATCCCCCACACAGCATGCTGCCAAAGGATGTTGGTCACGTGATGGTTTCTATTGAGTACTAGGCCTGTTCTTGTTTTGTTTAGTTTGCATTGTTTTTTTCTTTCAAATTCTTATTTTTTAAGTCTTCTCTTCGAAGACTTGCAATTGTAACCTCGAGTCTCAATAATTATAGAGCTGTCAATCTTAAGTTCTCAAGAATGGCTTTGGTATTTTTCAGTTTTGTTTTTCTTTAAAAGTTGACATTGTTGTCTGCTAATAAAGTACATTTATTATTTGCCTTCTGCATCTTGTGAATAAACGCTAAACCATATTCTTTGGTACAGATTAGATAAATCTACTTAATTTATGAATTTAAAATGCTCCTATCATCTTATTTATTGCAACTCTCAGATTGCCATTCCATGATTGTTAGTAAGAAGCCCAGATGGAAATTAAAGAATAAGTCTCTGGTAAGATTCAGATTTGCATCCCTTATTCTAGGGAAGCCTCTTGCCTTTCCAATTAGGCTATGAAGACCATCTGGTTACAGTAATTCAAATCTAGCTACAGTATCGCCCATAAATAAGTACACACCTACCACTATGTTATAGGAAGTTAATTTCTTCTTAGCAGGGTTTTATTATTTCTAATGGAATATATAAAAACAGATATTATCAGGTATTATTTATGACTAAACTCTACAGCATTGAAACTCTGATGCCAGGCGGAGGTAAATTGATGTCCCCCAAAAAAGGGTAATCCTATAGATAAGTGGAGTAAATTTGCAATTTCTCTTTGAACAGTATAAATTATTTTTTATATATCTTATCACCAAAATATTTTGTTCATTTACTTTTATTTTTGACCTTCCCGATTGTAAAGTTTCACCCCCTCAACCACTCAATGTTAAAAACGGTGTATAAATAAAAAAGATTTTAACAAATTTAATTTATTCAAAGCAATAACAATATAATTTAAATTTATGTATTTACTTCTGTTTTTCTTTCATTAATTATCTTATTTCTTTTTTCTTTTTATTAGTACAACATTTTTAACATTGAGTGAGCAGGGGTGTGAATCTTAACAATTTACAATCAGAACCACCTTCCCTAAATGGAGCCTTATTTTGAAATATACATACAGAAATATAATTTTATTACAACTTCAATGGTAAAATTTCATAGAACAAATGAGTTGGTTAAAAGTAATAATGTATAATGTTGAAATGTTCAAATATACAGTTTTTCGCTATTAATTTTTTTGATAGAGCAAAAAAATTATTAAAATAAATAGATAGATAGATGGAAATCAGATATTGTTCAATTTAATTTGGGTTTTTTTAAAAGTGATAGAGGTTTTTTACTATATGTGCAATAAACACTGCTCTTACACTTACATACTTTAAAAATACATAAAAATACATAAACAGCCTTCATCTTTGATTGGATGATTAAGAGCCAACGTTCTTAGAGAAGATGGGAGATTAATCTCACCAACTCCTCTCTAAGAGTGATACTAAATTTCTATCAGCAACCGACCACAAAAAACGTGACCATTTTAGAATGAGTTTAAATGTAAATCAAACCCCTCCTAAAAACATATTTTGTGGATGGTTTCCAAAAACTAATTTGCTAAAAACCTGCCAGGAGTACCCACTGAAATGTTCATGGGTTTATGTTGTGTGGTTTTTGCAGTAGGCGAGTACATGCAGACTGACAGACTGTTGTTGAATTATAATAGGAGGAGTCAAGCCACAGAAAATATGTTTTTTTTTAATAACTGGCCACACTATTCAGAAGAGAATTGATAATCTTATCAACGTAGACATCAACCATTTTACTAGTTTATATATCTACCCTTACTGTAACTTATCCCATCATGTCAATGTAGCATCTGCTTCAATATAACTCATTCTCTTCTCCTTGAATTCCCAAAAATAAAAAGAAGTGTCCTCTAGAGAATTACAGAAAATAACATTGGGATTTTGACATGATCTATTGTGAGTCTCCAGTCGTGGTAATTCTTTAAGCTGCCAGCTAAAAGCGAGAACCAATCCGTTCTCTTTGCTTGTTTTCAATTATTTCTTGTAATGTTTGTCTGCTCACCATATTACATTACACTATGCTTGTTGGTTAGATTACTGTCAGTTTTTACTCTCTGCAGACGGTGCCATTGTTCCTGATTGTCTTATTGCAATTACCATTGGGGAATTGTGCATGTTATTTGAAGTTTAATCGATATATATAAAAACCTATTTCAGAAAACAAAAATAAAACCTATTTAAGAAAACAAAAAGTAAAACCTATTTCTTGTACTTACCAAAATAAAGCAACGCTCACTGTTTTATTGTTGCAATATTATTGATAAAAAATATTATGCAATATTGCCTCACTTTCAGCTATCACAACAGTGCAGTGTCGGATTTATAAATAAGCTATACTTTAGGGCCTCTCAATTCGCAGGGGCCTCAAACAATTTGAAAGCCATATATGTTTTCAAGTTTTGTGAGACCTTCTGACATAGTTCTTTTTAACAAGGGGCCTCCAAATTTTATATAGCTTAGGGTCTCACCAAGTCTAAATCCAGCACTGCAACAGAGTCTCTATCAATTATTGCCATTATCTTAAAAAGTATGGTATAGTGTTAATCAATATTTCACAATATTGATCATTGATTCAAAAAACATTGTGCAATATTACTTTACTTTAGGCTATCAGAATAGAGTACCTTGAACAAGTATTGTGAAATATTATTGCAATATTATTGATTCTAACTTGTATATTATATTAATCAACTTAAAACAGGAGTGTGACAAGTAGATAGGAAATCACAAAATGGAACTGACAAAATTCTAATTGCTAATTGAGGTCATTTTATGTTATGATGAAGGCATGAACCTAAACTTACCTGCTTCCTGTTCAATTGCCATCTTTCTCGTGCTATTTTCTCTCTGGCGGGATAGAAAATATATGCTTTGTTGGGAGTGATAAATTAAAAAGTTGGGAAAAGGGGTGATCAATGAATGTTACTTCTCTTGCCTTTTTGAGGGCTGTGATCTCTAAAAAAGGTCTAAATTTTAAAAAAACAAATGGGAACAAACTAGTGACCAACTTAGCATAAGCTTACATTGCATATTGACCCCCACCCCGGTCTAAAGACCTATTTAGGGAGGGAATTTTCAAAAAACAAAAATAACATT
>VCCN01003764.1:1297510-1308906 GCA_006491835.1 Architeuthis dux | reverse complement strand
ATTATCACATATATATATATATATATATGTATATGTAATTGAATGTTGTCACATTATTCATTTGTTATTGTCTGTAACAGTCTTATATTGTTGGATTTTGGACATTGAAATCAGTCAGAAAACATACTGCAGTATTAAAATCTCAAGTATTTCCTCTTTAAAGAGTAGAGTATTTATACATTGATCTATTCAGATTAGTGTCCTCCTCTTGGTTGTAATAGTCACAGCATTTCAGTCGTTATACCCTCCAGCTTTCTTCTGGTGTCTATCATTTGGTAACCTTCTGAGAATTTCAAACTGAACCCATTATTTAATCCACAGATTGTTCTCATTCCGCTGTCCATGCTAGGAGATATCCCATTATCAGTTAATAGTACATGTATCAATATAATAAAAAAATTGACCTGGAAGATTCTTCTATGTATATACAGGATGTGTCCAAACAGTGTATACACAATGACCTAATGGATAAAAAAAAAATAGCTTGTTACCTGGTGAGTTCAATCCATGGTCTAGCAATGAAAGTCATATACTCTGGTTCAGTGGAAAAAACAAAAGTAGTAGCACCAGGACAAATTAACTAAAAAGAATTAACTGATCTGAGAAATTCCCATAGCACGTACAGTGGAATGAGAACAATCTAATCCTGTGGATTGAATACAAGGTTTCCCAGAAGGTTGCCAAATACAACATACCTCTGAAAAAGGCCCAAACATTGTGATCAAAGACACTAGTCTGAAAAGATCAGTATATAACAGTGTTTACACTCTGTTATGTTTATTTTCTTAAATTTAATTGTTTAATCTTAGCGAAAAATCCACTGACAAATATTCTTCTCCTTGTTTATAACTAGATATGGTCTTGGGTGATCTGTTTAGATCTCAGAGAATTTTATATCTTTTTGTTCTCTAAGATAGATTCTGGTTTGTGTATATACCATGAGTTTGTATAGTCAAATCCTAGTCATTTGCACCAGTGCCCAGTGGATCACATGTCTATTTTTGTAAACTTTCTGGGCAAATTTGCTGAATTTGCTTATTATATGTTTCAGTTCTATCTCCACACATTCTGCATTTGGTATTTTCTTGTGTCTTGTCTATCTTGGCCTTTATATAATTGGTTTTGATGGCATTGCACTGGGCTGCCATTAATAAAGATTTAGTTTCTCTCTTCAGATGTCCTCTTTGTCACCATGTGCATGTTGTTTCATCTGCAATTCCTTCAATTTGTCTCCTGAAATGCTCATAGAGTTGTTTTTCTTCTCATTTTTGGCTTCTTGTTTGGGAGTTTCTTGCTCTTATATTCTTCGTTCCATTAGTTTTATTGCAATCTTTGGCTGTTGTAATTATTCTTTCATCACTCTGGCTTGTGTAATTCTCAAGTCAATTGATAGCGAAGTTGATGCAATTTTCAATGCTGATGATCCCTCTTCCTCTCTCCTTCCTTTTCACATATAGTCTATCGGCATCATCTCTTGGGTGCAAGGCTTTACGCATTGTCGTAAACTTCCTTATTTTTTAATCTAACTACCTAAGTTCTTTTTTGTCCAGTTTAAGAAGTGTCCTGAATATCTCACAGTAGAAACTGCCCTGGTATTTATTCCTTTGATCAAGTTTCTACTGCTGCCTTTAGTTTCTAAAGTTTTCCTTTTTCTTCTGGGGTATTCTTTTCCGACTTTTTCTTTCATCTCCTGCTGCTTAATTGAATCCGCTTCCAGTATTCCTAGATTATTTGTAATTTTCTTCACCATTCCAGACAGTTTTCTGTCAATTTGTTTCTTCTGTTTCTTTTTTCTTTGTGCCTCACTAGCATTGCACATTTCTCAATGCTGAACTCCATTCCAGTTTCTTGGCTGAAGATTCTGACCATTTGTATTACAGTCTCCAATTCCTTTTTGTTCTGATTTTCAAGTCATCCATACATGTTTAGTTTTTCCTGTGATTTTGTAAATATTGTATTCTCTATTACATTTTCACAAAATATTATTGAGCAATATCATTGCAGTGATGAACTGTAGTGGGGATAGAGAGTCTCCTTGAAATACATTTCTTCTTATGTTGACCTTGGCAAGGAACTGTCCTCCTTCAGGTCATTCTATTTTCTAATTTTGCTTTGCATTCATTATGAGCTTCAAACATTTTTAACATATTAAGGCATTCTAATATCCAGGGTTGCAGGATCATGTCATAGGCATTTGGGGATTTTATCCATGCCAAGACTATGTTCTTTTTTTCTTGCTTTAACTTAAGAATATTTAATCAATGAATAGTAGGTCACTTTTTCCTATGGTTCCTTTCCAACATCCTTTCGGCTCCTCAGGTAGAAGTCCTTGGTTTTCTAGTGTTTAACTATCTTGTGCACATGAACACACAAAACAAAACAAAACAGTCTCAGCCACTACATATGAGATGGGTGACAGCCACAGCACACATATCCAGGATCGCTAGCTGCAGGCCACACTGATAATTGCAGGACTTCTGCCATGTTCAACTTTCTTCTGAAGACGTCGCTAGCCGCGACGAAATGCATAAAGATTTATCCTCATGATAATAAACATGTTTGAGATGTAACAAGCTTTTCTCACCCTTTTCCTTTTCCACGTTGTCTAACCATACCCATCATTCTGTCGGATTTCCTCACATCCACACCATAAACACATGAATATAGTAAAATTGCATAAAAAATAAATATTAAAATATAGATCAAATGTAAACATAATATTTCTTATGTTTAAATTACAAGGTAGACAAAGTGTGTATAAATATTTGAGTACACTCTGTGTGTTAATATGTGTCTATACAGACACAATCATGCACACCCTTCTTTGTGGCTTACTCAATAATCTGGTATTAGCTTTGAAAAGTTTAATTATATAAATATTCATACAGCTTTTGGTTATTAATAATTGCTTTCGTGAATTAATTAATATTATAATAAAGATTAGATATAAAAGCATTGCATATTTTATGTTTATATTCTGTGTTGTTTCCAGTTCAAGATGTGTGAGAGAAATTGGATATGAGGCATATAGCTGCTTGTGGCTTCATGCCATTTATCAAGGTTTTTATAAGACAAATATATCTATAACTTGTGTCTAATCATAGGCGGTGTGTGGGGCCCCTAGACCCTGCAACTGCGGGAGAGAGAGCTCTGTCAGTGCAACATATCTGAGGAACACTGAAAAATCTAAAAAAATCTTTAAAAAATTGCAGCCTTGCCCGGGCTGGTACGAAACGCTGGCGCCACCACTGCTCTATGAGCATCCCCATATACAATTTACATTAAAAATACTAATTCAACATTAAACCTAGCGGACCCAGCACTGCTACTAGTCTAATGTGTGAAGCCTGCCATTATGATAACTAATAATTGATTTTTATCATGACTCAATGGACTATTCTCTACTCCCTACTTTATAACAAGCTGGTATTGTTGTATGTGGTTTGTTCCAACTAATTTCCTTGGTTTTTTTTTCATAATGTTTCGACCGTTTACCCTTCGGCCTTCCTCGGGTGTCTGTTATTTTCTGGAATTTTGAATCTAGTTCCAAGGGAGCATGCGCATCGCTTCATATACAAGTCACATCCATTTTTTGCATCTCTGTATTTTTGGGATCCCATAAGCACAGAGACCGAAAAAATACAGACATGACATGAAAATGCTTTCATCAGAACTAGATTCAATATTTCAGAACACAACAGACAACCAAAGAAGGCTGGAGGTGCACGGCTGAAACGTTGTGAAAAATAAACAGATCTAGTTCATATCAGGCACCCCAAAGTTTGGCAAATCGAAAAGGGACGCATTTTTCCTTGACACCGGTGGCTTTACTGAAATGTCAGCAGTGTTACCAAGATAAACAAAATCTACATGTTGACATCGAAGAAAAAACTAGCCTGAACTGGTGTTGCTAGTCTGTCTCTGAAATGTTTGAGGTTACTTACATTCGAGAAAAGAATAGGTTGTTTATAAACTTTCGAAGTTACTAAAATACTTTCTTCCCCAAAAATTAATATCAATCTTTTCATGCTTTCAATCCAACTACTCTTTGGCTTTTATTCGATACAAAAATAGGTTGTTTTGTTTTTTAAAACTAACAAACTTTCGAAGTTACTAAGATACTTTCTTCCGAAAAAATTAAAAACTAATTTTTGTGCTTTCAATCTAAGTATCTTTTTGTGCTTATTGCTTATTTGTGATAATTAGAGTTTAAAGTTTTACAGTCAGTCAATAACTGTCATCTTAGCGTAATCATAATCGTAATAAACAACAAAGAAGAGGAATTTAGTCCAAATAAACCACATACAATGATTAAAACATCCCATCTAACAAAATTCAGGCAAGAAGCAGGTATTGATTATGATCAGATGATACAGAAACAGTTGCATTAGATGAACATTTCTTAGGGTTTGACATAGTTAGCATTTTCTTTATTGTAAAAGCTGAGAGTTGATGTATTCTTCTGACTTGGAAACCTTTTTTAAAACAAACCACTCACAAGCAAGAGCATAGCTGAGGGAGGGAGAAAACGACTTAAAAATCTCCCCGACCCCCTGCAATAACAAATCTCACTAAATGTTGGAGGGGGCCCCTCAAGGGGCCAAGCCCTTCACACAGGCCCTCAAATCTCTAGCTACCTCATGGCCTTTAAAAGATTTTTATTTTATATCCACTACTGGCCTCTTAAGCATGGCAGGTTTCATCAAATCTCACTAAATCAGTGGTCCCCAACCTTTGTATTAGCAAGTATCCTGTTTATTTAAATGAATTTAAGGACTCCAGGCTTTTGAAAGGTCTGCCTACTCAACAAACTCATGGTCCCCATGCTTTCAAAAGGTCTTCCCACAGGCCCCCAGTAATATCTTTGTGGACCCTCAGGGTCCATGGCCCCCAGGCTGGGAACTTCTGCACAAAATATCGGAGGTGCGGGGGGCTCAAAGAGCCAAGCCCCCAGCTACACCCCTGCTCACATATCTATGTGGACAATAAATATTCATCATTCAACCAATTTTAGACTTAAATTTTCTTAGATTTTCTTACTAGAGACTTTAATATAAGCAGAGAAAGCACTCTTACTTGATAGGGTAGTGTATATGTTTCCTTTCACTTCCCCAAAGCATTTCTGTCTTTCTCTCTGTCATCTCCACATTGTCCATTATACAGTGTGTAATATTAAACATTCTTAAAAAGACTTTGACAGTTAAAAAAAGAATGAAAATTTTGCTGTTTATTTATCAATATTGGAAATTCCCCCCTGGGAGCCAAGTGCCTCTCATTTAAGAATCACAGCTTTATAAGAACCATCAATAGACAAGTAAACTTTCATTTTCAATTTTCTTTTCTGAAAGCATTTAAAATAAAGAAAAAGAAAGAAAAGTGAGGAATTCTAAAGATAGGAAATTTATATTTATTTATTATTTATTAAATAAAAATGCCTCTGTGCCAGGGCTTGTCTGGGCACTGCACAGGCTCCCAACAGCCTTGCCCAGGCTCACAAAATTTAATTTTAATGTGACATTACTACTTATGTAAAAACTTTGTCTGTCCTCAGAGTTTTCTAGTCAAACCTAGCCCGGGCTGGTACAGAACACTCGTGCCGCCACTGCTCTATCCCCATATACAATTCACATTAAAAATACTTATTCAACATTAAAATACACATTAATTCAAGTGATAAAAATGTGTATGAAACTTAATAAAACATTACAAGATTATCAGTACAGAGAAACATTTACCAGGCACATTATTTCCTAAATTCTTCTATATATTTCAACTGATAACTCCCAGAATTTCCCTATTAATTTATTTTCTATCCCAGATGATCTAAATTTGTCTAAGTTATTCTTAAAATTATTTTCACTTGTACTATTTATTGCATAAGTTGATAAACTATTCCAGTATTTCAAAATTCTCTGGGAGGAAAAATCAATTTGTTTTTGCGACTTTGTTTAACACACAAAGTTAGATTATTTTATCATACTAATGTAGTTTTCATATAAGAGAGGAGCAGCAGAATTTTAGGTATTGAGGGTAAATAATCTGCAAATAATTCTGAACTTAATTAAGGTTAGTAATGCAATTTGCTATCATCAACAGACTAGTAATGTAATATGTTATTTAAGGTTGTTTTATCTTTTCTCCATGTTTGTATATCTCTCAATTTGTTGATGTTGCATATCTCCCAATTGGTTTGTGCACTAAAACCTAATCCTAATCTCTTTTAATCCAATTTCAGTGACTCTGGGAATTTTCGAGTTTTCTTTGCTTTATGACAGTGATAATAATGCTCTCAACTGCACAGTAGTGCGTGCAAGGGTAAGTCATTTGTTTTGGTGTTTAATGCAAAATGTAAAAACCATTTGTTTTTATTCTTCATGTTTGAGAACAATCCTGGATTATTTTTTTAAATATAGTAAATAATTTACTTATTCATGTTATCAGTTAAAAAAATTGAGCATTAACTCACGATTCAAAGTCATTTTTAACAATATTTTTCAATTAATATTTTAATAAATCTTTAGATTAGCTTGGTAGTCTTACAATTATACTTAGTGAAAAATCACCTGAAAGATTTTTTTTATTCTGATCTACAAGCTGATCCAAAAGGCACTTTTGATTTCTTTTGACTAACTTTTTAAAATAAATTGAAATATAAGATTTAACTAGAAAATTATTTTTTTTTATAATTAATTATTTGAAGTTATAGCCATTCAATGCCTAAATTATTGGATGCCATGTATATTTTTGGAAATAACAAAGTGATTTTAGGCTCACCCTGTATTATATATATATATTTTTTTTATTCCTGTAGACTCTTTGTGGAGCATAGGGCTGCAACCACTCTGCTGCAGTTTCAGTAACAAGTAGATTTTATGGTGTATAGTTGCTAGCCCCACACCCAACCTCCTCCTTGGGACCAGCTATATCAATTGCCAAACTGTAGATCTTTCCTTTCAGAGTAAGCTTCTCTTAGATAAATTGCCTTACAGGGCTAAAGGGCCCCAACTGCCCTGCTATTTACCAATAGCTGGGGGAGAAGTGGAATCATACCTTTCCCAAGGGCATTAGTGTGAAGTGAATGTAAACAGCCTCAGCTGAAACTTGAATCAGTCCACCAATTCTCTTTTCCATGCTGATAACCATTGTGTAATGGTTACCGGCACTCCAAATTTCTGTATTATATATGTATATACAAAAAGTATAAATTCCATCCCTCCATCATATTACCATGGGTATAGACATGACCATGGTTAATTGTATTATTATTATTATAAATTTATTATTTTTACAATATGATTGTCTTGGAGGTCTCTTTTCTATGCCATTGGATACTGAGCCATTTTCTGTAAAATTCAGATTTGACAAATCTTTTTTGTGCTCAAATAAAATTAAAATATATCTTTTAAAACAAAAAAACAATTATTATACTCAGAATTACTCGGACTAATGACCTTCCATTGTACCTTCCAGCCTTTTTCAGGTGTCCATGGTAGTTGGTAATTTCAAATTGAATCCACAGTGTTAGATTTTTTTCCTAGTTAATCTGTCATTGCAATGCTGCTTGTCTGTGTCTTCCACTGGACCAGAGTATATGACTTTTTTGCACTACCTGCCACAGGGATTGAACTCACAACTACCAGGCAGGTTACTAGATACCTAGAAGGTTTTGCTTTTATCCACTAGGCTATCCAGTAGTGGAATCTTGGAGCCTTAAACTTAACATTGCTTGTCTGCCTCTTCCACCAAACCAAAGTCTACAACTGTTTGCCTTACCCATATTGTAATCAGGTGGTGAAATTTTAGAGTCTTAAGTTTAATGTTCTTTCTTTCTTTATTAAAAAAACTCAAATCCATCTGAGGGTAGAACTGAAAAGAGACTAGCTTTAAATATTCACAAAGGCACAAATCCTTAAGAGTTGGTCACTCAGTGATAATTGAATTCGCCAGCAATAGTCTGCAAGACTACCTTGATAACTACTGCTTTATGGCAAGTATCTAAAGAGACCTGCTCTAGAAAGATTATAATAATACTTTTATGAGGAGGAGATAAGTGCTTCCTAGTTATACACATAAGATCATAGGAAATTTAATGATCACTGTGATGAATTGCTATGTCATAAGCAAGTGGAAATCATTGCAACATCCAACCTACAAAGATTGACTCAGTGCCTTGAACACTAGGCTATATGTCACTTCTATTGCAGGTTTCATTTGGCCTTTTCTTTTAATTTATTTTATCAACTTCCAAAGGCTGAAAAGCAAAGTTTATTTTGATGAATTCATGAAATCTTGTTCTCTATGAACAAGTATCATTATAACCATCAGCCTATCTAATTTCTCCTCCAACTTTGAGAATTTGAACAAAGAGTTAATAAGTTAACCAACTTTTCATGACATCATTTATTCAAAACCTGGTATTCTGATTTTCTCTTGCACATATTTCCAGACAACTATAGCACAAATCTGGCATAAAAACCCCTTTTATTGATTCAAAGTCAAACTGTGTAAAATTCTTACCGTTGGCTAAAGCCAGGTGGAGGTTTCTGAGTAGCTTTCTTACATCGTAAATGTCAGGTAGAACATTAAAGAGATAAAGCCTTTGAAGAATGGCCACCAGGCAAGAATGTCATGGCTGGATGCTTCCTGCTTACCATGTCTCTCTCTTTAATGATTTAAAGGTCTCCAGATTGGTTTAATCACCAGACAGGTGCTAAAAGAAAAATGGAGCTATGAATGTCAGATACATTATTAGAGACTGCCCAGTTGTTGGCTTATATTGTTGGCAGGAAGATTTCAAAGAGAGATTGGAACTCTTTAAAAGTTTTGATAGGTTTGTGTGTCTGGCTATCTATGCAAAGTTTTATTTCAAACAAGTAGCAAGTTTAGGAATGTAAGTGTAAAGATTACCTAAACTAAGTTTAACCAGTTTGTGTTTAAAGTGACTCACAAAACCATTAAATCCTTTAGAGATAGTTTTAAATTATTGACACTTTACATGGCAGGTAATAGATATTACTAATAGAGTGATTAGACCGATTAGTATTTACTATCTAAAACTTACAGTACAAAATAGACTTCTCTGTTAATTGGTCAAGGATAAAAAATAAAGTCTGTTTTGTTAGATTCAGCCTGCGCCATTATACTAACTAGTATAATAAGAGTTATCTTTCCTGATTGTGTATACCATTATATAGTTTGGTTAAAGTTACCTCCCATCACATGTGTAACTCTCCTGTAGGTATTGAAAATATCCATGTGCTGTATTTTCGCAGATTAAATGTTGTAATTTTGTTTATTCGGGTATTCTGCGTTATTTAATATTGGTGTGATGGCAGCAGTGGGATCCATGCCAATATTAAATAACACAGAACATCCAAATAAACACAGTTACAGCATTTAATCGGTGAAAATACAGCAAGTGGATATTTTCAATACCGACAGAGAGTTACACCCATGATGGGAAGTAACTCTAACCAAACTATATAATGGTATACACAAATCAACATGTTTCAAATAATTTCTGTCTGATTTTTTAGATGAGGAATTTTTTATTATTATGTATTGATTTATTTTAACTATTATTCTCATCATGGTTGTCATAGATGTTGTTATAGACAGCGATTCACCTGTGTACTCTCCTGCCTTCTTCATCAGAGCTTATTTTGTTTATTTTTGGCTGTCCATGCTAAGGGATATCTGTATTAGTTGATTCCGGTGTTATTTTGTCCCTGCAATGCTGTTTTTGCTTGTTCCTGCTGAACCAGAATCTATATGGATTTCACTTTCTGAAAATAAATAAATAATATTTTATTCCAACTCTCCTGCTATTTACCCATAGCTGGGGAGAGGTGGATTCATGCCTTTCCTAAGGGCATTAGTGCATGGTGAACGCAAACTGTCACAGCAGGATTTTGAACTCAATTCACTGATTCCATTCTTCATACCATTAACCATTAGGCCACCTGCACCTTCCCATACATCAATTAGAAGAAATCTTTCCTTCCTTGTAATAAGCAATAGCAAATTTCCTTTTATATTTTACTCCAAATCAGTATATGTTAAAAATAGCTAAGAGACATGCGTACCTCTAACAACAGTACATCTAGATAATTCACGTTGTATTTAATATATATTTAACACACATAATCTATATCAAAATTCAGGGTCTAAAAGCAATGGATTCCAATGGCCTCTCTGATCCTTATGTGAAATTGCACCTCTTGCCAGGAGCCAGCAAAGTAAGTTACCCAAATTATAATCTTTATTCTTCTATTTATATATTTTGTCTGAGATTTTGAGATGATTTCTTGTTGATATTTAATGATTGTTTTAGAATAATCTCATATTTGCTGCTATTTTATATTTATTTTATGCAGATGTTCTTAAAAAAGGTATGTACTTCAAAACTTTTATAAAAAAAGATATTTAGTTAAAATTATCAAACCCTGCAAAAATACACATCTATGAGTGAAAATACTCGTTTAAGCCTATAAGATAGCAATGGCAAAGAATACAGCAAAGATCAAGATAAACCAAAACTCATTTGAACTTTTTGACTGCAATATTGTTAAGTCATCCTAGAGCCACATTGTCTCAATAAATTATGATATATTAAATCTTTATTTGCCAATCTTTGAACAAAACTGAAAGAATGATTTTGATTAATTTCAAGTAAATATGTATAAAATAAATTTCATTTATTCATCCAAATTGAGAAATCTCACTTTAATATCTAAATTATTCAACAGTGTAACATACAATAAGCATTCAGATGAACATTTTTCTATGCCTTAGATCCTCAATTGAGAAGTATCATCACCTGTTGTCTTAGCACTGTCATTTTATACATCATTAAATGACTTGATTTTGCTAAACTTTGGATCATATTCTTGTATAAGTTCATGCTTAGTGCTTTGGTGTATTCTTATTGTCAAAGCTGTTACGTTTACTTCTAAAACCAATTGTCAAAATTTGTAAATGTTTACCTGTTATCAGCTCTGAATATGTGAAATGAAAACTTTAAAGCCAATACACAGTTGAATGAACAGGTCTACAACTGAAAGAGGGGATTACTGGTGGCAACTAGCATTCATTTTATATCTATATCTATCTATCTATCATGGGCATCCGTAAGGGGGTGCAAGGGGTGCTTCTCCCCCCCACCCTGGAAAAGTACTACAAAATCATCTAATGTACTCATTTACGATTAAAAGGTAATATAAGTAATCTACTCAAAAAGATGGAATACCAATCATGTAACAGGGTTGCCACTAAGATATATTCTGAATATATGCTTTTTGCACACACACACACCCACCTCAACTGGAAATACACATGCTTTTCCACCCACCTGGAAAAGTGACTGGCTACAGACCCATGCCATCTATCTATCTATC
>VCCN01003764.1:1202865-1213170 GCA_006491835.1 Architeuthis dux | reverse complement strand
AGATATTTCAAGTGTAACAACCTAATATATATTGTACATTTTTACATACATATTAAGAACTATTTTGACAATTTGTGCATTTAGTCATACTCAAACTTTGAACGATGTAGATTGATTTGTTGCTATAAACTTCACGTTAAGATGAATGTACAGTCCAAGTAAACTTACCTTTACAAAAATATTTTTCAGCATTGTTCAAAAATACTATCAAACATCAAACATTTAAGATTCATATTATAAATAGACAAGGAGTGTTCTCATATATAAAAAAAAACTTCACATAAATCTTGGCAATCACAGAGGAAAATGAAAACCCCAGTTAGACCTTCCTGTTGATATATATAGGGCCCAAACTGAAAATGTATTGTCTGTACATAAAACGTTAACATTTCCAATATAATGAAGAGGCTGGTACAGTTCTTAGGACAATGGTCATTTTGTAGTTTGTCCTGTAGAATGAGCAAGGCTTCCTACATTGGTACTTTGTTTTATATCAAAACTGAGAATAAGAGTTTAAATTGATCATGCAATATATTTAATCAGATGAAAATTTAAGTTGTTTTTTTTTATGAGAACCATTCCAGAAAAAAAAAAATTCAATTTAAAAAAAAACTTTTTAAATTTGAATTCTTTTTATATTAAATAATGTACTATTTAGGCATTTAAGATTTAAATGTTTATTTTTAAAATCTAACTATCTAACTATCAAACTAAAATCTGACATTGTGATGGCAACAGGAAATTTTAAGTCCGAAAGTAGAAAGTGTGATTATGCAAAAAAGAAACAAACATTTACAATAGTGTACAGAAAAAAAATATGATGCAAAAACATCAAAGTAGTTATTACCATTTTTTCATCCATATCTTTCAAGCCCATTGTATCCAAGAAGCACAAACTGCTAATTAAGCACATTAACTTTCATAGCATGAATTAGGGTAATATCAGTCTGCCTACTCTATTTGATTTAATATATTTGAACACCACTTGAAATTATTTTGGATAGGGTCAAGGATATCTAACCCAGCTTTCATATGAATTTCAATCCTAACTTCTGGAGTGCAATTATTTTAAGCAAGTATTAAAGTAAATTCACAGCATTTTTAATTATTTCGCACAAAATATAAATGGATAGAAAAGTATACTTCTTAAAATATAGGATGACCATCACTAATTCAGCATAATTGGAATTAGTGTAAAGCTGAAATTAGTTATTTTGCTGGTTAACAGGCTTTTCAGTAAACATTTCTAATACAATAGCTAACCATTTCATCCTACTATAGGATATGCAGTAAATGTTTTATAATTCACATAAGCTTTTCACAAACACAAGTGTAAAGCTTTTCTCGAAGTTCAACCTTATCTATCATTATTAAATTTTGACTAGTATTTCTTTCATCTTAATTACAGTTGCTTTTCATCACAACTAGTCAGACCACCATTCTACAACCATTAATAAACAGAGCGGATTGGAAATAAAGTATAAGCTCTCAGCAAGACACAAATTTGCTTCCCTTTTGCCTCAGGAAGCCTATCTAACCATGATAGTTGCTGTTACCTATTATCAAATCTAAACATATAAACTCATTCCTTATTTCTCCCCCCCCCCAATCGCCCAGCACTGCCATATTTGATGTTATTGTTTTGTTTACATACACTAGTAGTAGTAATATTTTCTCATATTTTTATTAGATGAAGTATTGTCAACTATTACTAATTTTTGACAAGTATTTCTTTCATCTTAATTTTTCAGTCGCTTTTCATCACAACTACTCAGACCATCATTCTACGGCCGTTAGTATTATTATTTATTTCTCATGTATGCTGTTATGGAATAACAGAGTAGTTGTGATGAAAAGCAACTGAAATTAAGATGAAACAAATACTAGCCAAAAATTAATAATGGTTAACAATGCTTCATCTAATAAAAATTCAAGATAATATTACTTTAATCTTATCTGTTATGGACGATGGAGGTTTGCACTTTACACCACTTTATTCCTCCATTAAAATCATAGCTGGGGCAGGTTATAATATTATACAGAGTGTCCCATAATTATGCCCTCTCTGCAAACGTTGTAAGGGGGGTAACTCCGTAATTATGTCCTTTCTGTAAAAGCTTGGAAATATGATCTTCATAGACATGTTTGCAATTACAAAGTAAGATTATATACATATAGTTAATTATAGTAAAAGCAATGTTCGATTTCTCCACAATCGAGCCCAGACAATACAAAGTTATTCCCCTTACAACGTTTGCAGAAGGACATAATTATGGAACACCCTGTATGCAGAAAAACAAATATGAATGGCTTGCCTGTGTTTTTGAGTTTGTGCCAACAGCTGATACAGCAACTCACAACCAGAACAGTGCCAGCAGCAGGTTGGTGTGACAACTTGGAAATTTGAAATTACACTTGCTGAAATTAATGGTGGGACCAGATTACAGGTAGCTGGATTAGCAATGGTCAACCTGAACTTATGTTAACATCAATCGGAGTTCAGTTTTAAATAGGCAACCTACGGAAGGATATAATGCAATAATATATGTATATGTAATATATGATCCAGAGCTCAGCAAATTACACTGTAAAGTGTGTATGTATGTGTATGTGTATGTGTATGTGTATATATACATACACACAGGAATTTTTAGAAGGGATGACTGTATGTGTATATATACATACACACAGGAATTTTTAGAAGGGATGACTCAATAAAAAGTACCAAGCACAATACATTTAAAATGAATATGGATCTTAAATATGAGAAAACATTTGCCAAAAACAAAATATAAAACGTTTCAAAACTGTGTTGTTACCAAGGCCCAAAACAGCTGAAATTGGAAAGCATGCTGATAGATAAGACAGAAACACATACTAATATATCCAAACTTTTGCCTTCATCTTTTTTTTCTTTTTAATCACACAATTCAGGATTTTTAATCATTTCCATCACCATATTATGTATGTATGTTTGCAATTACACAAAGACCAATTCCTCGGTTAGCTCACCCAGCTTTTCTCTGTTGTAAATCACTCCAAAGCTAATAACTGTTTACGGGTGGGGGGGAAATGGTGACAAGTTTTATATCAGGAGTGTTCCAACTAATTTTAACCAAATATTCTTTTTAGTTTTTTAGATCCAGTTTTTAATTCTTTCACTGCCACAATGTCCACAGCCTGGGACTTATCCATAATACTAAGGGACTGCTTTGCTGCCCCTGATACTGGAGGCCTTGACCATATCAAAGGAATCATGAAATCAAAGGATTACCAAGGGATTTCAGAGCAAAATGTGCTACCCAATCTAAGAAAATAAGGTTTCGTCCAAAGTTCATGGATGATCCAGCACAATAAAAACCTAAAGCACACAAGAATGGTTGAAAAGGGGAAAATTAACTGTTTTAAATTGACCAGCAATGAGTCCTAATCTCTATTCCATTGAAAATCTTTGGAGAAAGCAGAAATCTTGAGTCATGTTTTCAATGTGTACCATACACCACAGGAATGCTGCAAACATTTGAGAGCTTGAACAAATTGCAAAGGAAGATTGGGAAAACTACCAGCTGGCAAGTGCAAGAAGCTTATAGTTGGCTGCAATAAATGTTTGGAGGAAGTCATTGTTGCCAAAGAGGGAGTGCAACCAAATATAAAAGAAGGGTGCAAATATTACTGTCCAGGTTATATTTTCAATTTCTTCTTTGAAATTACTACATGTAAGTTGAAAAAAAAATGATTTTTTTGTTAAATTACTTTGGACATCTTATCAAAATATTCTGACAAAGATTTGGTAGATTTCCATTTATTTCTGAAGATATTGTACAGTTTATAAAAAAAAATTCTGTATATGCATCAATAGATATATTCAAATAGAGAGAGATGAATAATATGGCACTTGAAAATGGTTAGGATGATTTATGTAAATCAACAAAGATAAAGGTAGCAGTTCAAGCATATCAAAGATACCACATTTTTTCAATACAAAGCCACACACACACACACTTTATTATATGGACACATTCAACTAGCAACTATTGATAAGAATTACAATAAGGCTCATTCATCTTACATCTATGATGCATTTTGAAGACCCACAACACTGTGAACAATGAACATATCCCAGAAAGCAGCAGCAACAATTACATTATTTTTTTAAAAAGTTATTCATAAGTGAACAACGTTGACTACAATCTACACAGAGGCCATAGATGGCTAATCAGAAGGAAAGCAACAAAAACAGCAGTTAAGAATAAAAGGTTTCCAGATTCTAATCAAAGAGGTTTCCATTAATCCCAAGTAAATAAAGTAGTAATCACTATGAACACACAATATTTGCAAAAAGTATAAACGTGATAACGATTAAAAGATGCTGTAGACCCAAGTGAATGATCTATAGTAAATTACAAGGTGAATTTAAAACAGGCACAAACGATGCACATATATCTGTATGTGTCTGCCAAGACTGCACTCAGAAAAACAGAATGACAACATTAATGAGACATGGAAAAGAAACTGGATGGAATAAAAGGAGAATTTCAAACTCCTAAGTCACTTTCGATAACTCCAGTTTCTCTTTTCACATCAGTTTCAATGTTCAACTCCTATAAGCCAGAATCTAGTAACTTCCTCCGGCAATAAACAAAAAATAAAAGTAAAACACTAAGATAAATGAAAAATGAGAAAAGACAATTTTCTAAAACTATAGTCTTCTAAATCAAGGAGAGTAGATGTCACTGTAGAACATAGCAAAGTGGAAAAAATAGGATGGCTATTTCATTGTGAGTGATGCAACACTGTGCCGTGTAGTGCTCACAGGACCAGAAAAGGATCAGAGAATGCAAAAAAAAAAACAAAAAAAAACAGAACAAAAAAAGCTAAGTGCTTGGTTATGGAACCTCTCAATCTAAGGACAGGGTAGGTGTCCACAGACGACTTACCAAATTTCTTCAAACCGCCCAACTCGTTCAGTGTGACAGAATACATTTGAGAGAAGGAGCCTAGAGGAGATTCTGAAGTAGGCCAGAGAATGAAAGAGAATGAAAAATGGCTTTTACAGAGGACAGACAGGCACCAAAAATGTTGTCATTTGAAGAAATATCTTTGAAAATAAAAATTTAAAAGTCTTCTCCTTCTTTCATATTGCAAATGTTTTTAAAACTTTTGACAGCATTAGTAGTGTTTTTCCAGAGCTATAGGAAAACATTTAAAATTAATTTTCATAAACATTGAAGAAAATGTTCATTTTTGGTTTCAGTAGATATTTCAAAAAAGGTTCAAAAATAATACTAGTGGAGTTCATAGGGTTATAGAAAACAAAAATACAAAAGCACAAAAGAAAAATCACTTAAAAAAAATTAAAAAAACACCAAAGCCAACAATATTGTAATCTCTTGTACAAAACTGAAGTTTGATACCTTTTAAAGAATTTGATACCTTTCAAAGAATTTCTAAAATATATTTCACTTAAAAATCTTTTTAATGAGTTTGTTTTCAACTATTTCAAAAAGAATATGAATGCTATCAAAAACTTTAAAAATCATTTATAAAATATAGAACAAACAAAAGAAAGACAAGGTATTTCTCGGCATTCCAGACTTCCAATATCACATTCTAAATGAATGAATCTCTTCCAGAACAGCTTTGGAGAATCATATGTTGATTTTATATATCAAAATAACAGGATACAAAAAACAGGTTGTCCAAAAAAATGCTTATATTTCAAAAATTATTCTAGGATTCATTCAGATAAGTGTCCACATCTTTATTGTTTTGATTAATGAATATCCAGTTGTAATCAAGGTCAGGTTTAGTCTATGACTTTTGGTAGAAACATGCTTTAAAAATATTTTTTAGATCATGGCTTCATTATAATACAGTATTGTATAGCTAATTATATACCAGGTTCTCAAAATAATACATTTATACCCAGTATTTTATGTTTCTTAGCTAGTATTCAAATTTTCAGAGGAAATAATCACTTACCATCACTATAAAAAGATACCACAATACTAACAGGGGTCAGTCTTGAACCGTAAAAATCTACAATACACAAGCTGTAGTAGAGTTTTAACTCTAATTTCTCATATTCAAGTCATTTTCAAGAATGCATTCGTTAAAAATATGCATTTATCTACTTAAATAAGTGATTTATGCACATCTTACAATAATTCGAATACGGAAGGCCTACCTGATTCCCTTGAAAATCATTATTCAAAATCCTGGTTTTTACTAAGAGTTGAATATCAACCACTTCCACCAGTGGAAAATATGGAATTACATCACCCATCAAGCAGGCTCATATATGAGATTTCATATCCATAATACGGCTACCTCCTTATAGATATATACGTGTGTGAGTGTGTGAATAAACGTCAAATATTAACATTTACATTTTCTGATTTGTTAATCAAATATGGATTACCTACAAGTATGCTCTAGTTATTTTCATTCTATCAACAAGCATACAGTCACATTATGTACCTCCACGCCATACACATACACCAGAGAAAGACTTTACCATAATCTTGGTCACATGCAGACAGGCATTTATGCACCCAACTTTTAGTATTTCAAAATATTGGAGGATCCAAGAGAAATGGCAACGGACACTGACCTTTGTTTGGTGAAGAGGCACTATTCTTGTTGGCTTGTTGTTTGTTAGCATCAACATACTCAAGCAATTCAGTAAAAAGCAGCTTTATCATCTTGCTACTCCAAAGAAGTTGCAATTGTTTCACCACAAATGGCATCGCTTCATGGAGACTAGAAAATAAAAATAAAATAACAAAAAGCTATACAGACTCATCAGGTGTTCTAGTATTAACAACAGCAGTACCCAACAGGACAGAAATAACTATTAACAAATTAAAATATAAAATCCAGAAAAATGAATGAGAAAAAAAATATAAAAATTTAATATACAGTATGAAAAATAAATAAGTAGATCATTAGAAACGGTTTATCTCAGGATACAATGGTTTCACTTAAATACATTTTTCTGGTAAATAGCAATATTGTCAGATTGCTGTTCTTTTCTATTTAAGGCTTATTACACCATGCAATGCGATTTTTGTTCCTGGGTAGAGTGTTATTTCCTGATTGTTTATGTGTAAAAAGCATAGAAATTGGTTATTATTCTATTCAAACTTTGCTTTTGCGGTCAGGATAGTGATATTCAAGTGTAATTGTTTTTCTTACTTTATGTGATTAAAATTGTCCAACTGGAAATAAGTAGATTTCAAATTATCACTGCCCTGTTCACAAAAGCAAAGTTTGAAGGGAATAATTAACATTTTCTATACTTTTTAGACATAATCAATCAGAAAATAAAACTTATTACCCAGGAACAAAAAAAGTTGCACAGTGTTAATGTCCAATGGGAGGGCAACATATATAAATAAACTGTTGTGATATATCAAGGGGATTTTTATTAGATACCAAAGAAAGACTTACAATATTCTGACATTATAAATTCACCAATTCCCCTTCCTTTCATCAATACGAGTGTGGATCAATAAATCTATTGCCTACCTGGCACAGTTATTAGCTGAATTTTGATCTGAAATTTTAACTGTATAACATTCACTCTATATGATTAATGGAGAAGCATTGGGTTAAATGCATTAACAAGGAACAAGAGATTATGTTGAAAAATAAATATTTGTTGTGTAAAATAAATCTTTTTTCATCATTAGGCTTGGGACTTATTGATGTACCTACACATTTTTCTTTTACCTGCGATCAAATGAGATGGTCAGTAGCTTGATAATACACATTCATTCCTTGACAAACAGTAGCTTGGAAGATCAGCTGACAGGAGATGGAAGATGAAAATAAAATTGTAGAGGCCAAAAACTTGATTTTTGTTCTTTATTAGGACACATTCATTTTTTGCTGTCGTTTTTTGGTTAACTTAGTAAAATGAGTTAATTAAACATATTTGAAAATTTAATTTGAAAACATAATTAAACAAGCTAATTTGAAAATCATCTGTTCTGATATACAGGCAATGCTAGATTTTTAACAATTATTTCCTTTATATATTTCATTGATTAATTTTAACCATAAATGTCTTTTCAGGGTGAATTTCTCATTTTAAGTAGCTTTATAAAATTTTACCTTCTCAATAAATTATCCTAGAGCATCAGATTTTACAAGAACATGAATAACAGCGAAGATGTAGTGCCAGATGTGAAGGACTTCTCCAAGAACTACAGGTTTACTCTGCTATCAGGAAGTAGAGCGTTCCTATAAAAACCTTCTGTAAGCCGAAATAGCGTAAAGCAAAGAAGCAATCGGAGGTTCGGATGGTGGGAGGTACAGAAGACTGGAGTATAGGAGAGAGGGGAAGAGGGTGCGCACTGCTTCTATAAGAACTCACTGCAAAACAAATGCTTAACACAATTTTCACTTTTCACCTTTATTCATAAAAGCGAAAAGTGGCATAAAGCGAACTTTTGAAAAACAGGGGATACTACCTGCACATATCTGCTAATAAGCTGAAAACACAAGCCAACCAGGTTTTTACTAATGTAAACAAATTGACATATTTTACAGAATAATTTCATAATAGTAAAAGTAATTGGAATTTCACTATTTTTATTAAATTGGACTAGTTTTTACCTTCATCCTAATTTTAGTTGCTTTTATACAACTTATTAATTTGGGCCACTGTTTCTATGGCAATGAATAACACCAAAGGATTACTCTTTATTTCCAATTGCGCTGTTATTCGTTGCCATAGAAACAGTAGCCCAAATTAATAAGTTGTATGAAAGCAACTAAAATTAGGATGAAGGTAAAAACTAGTCAAATTTAATACAAATAGTATATTACAATACTTCATCCAATAATAAAAGATTAATTGGAATTTCATCCTCACCTGATGAATTATTACAGAACACATTTGATGAAGTCTAAGAAGCGCAACACTAGTTTTTCAATATGTAACACCATAACAAATAATCAAAAATACTCCAGCCTAGCATTTAGTGTTAACATGCAAATTATGTATAATGATTAATAAAAAATTAAAAAATATACAAAAATATACAAAGTATTAAAAGATACTACGCAACTATGTGACCCGTTGGGTCACACTTTGAGAAAGAATTAGTGCAATCTGATGTGACCAGAATTAACCTGAATTCTTTATGCATTTGCAAATAAATAATAAGGGAGACTACTCTATAATTAGCATGTAATAGTTATCTCCCTTGACAGATCGTTCTTTATATTATAGATACGGGTGAGCATGAATGCAGACCCCCACACTATTATTATTCAGTTGCAAATCATTTGGATTTTTTTTTGCCTTTTTTAAGTTAGCACATTTTAGAGGAGCCATAATTCAATGCCTCCGGCTACAATTTCGGCTACTTAGAGGTCACATACAGATAAACAAAATAAGACTTAGATAAATAAATGTTCATTTTTTATTGTACATTTATATAGAGAGAAAAAACTGAATAGAAGGCTTATTAATTCAGGAACTGGAGTGACCACAAAAAAAAAGGTCTTACCTCTGGTCAGTGCTCTGTGAGAACCATCCTAACACAGGGTGCCACAAGGTCAGGTTTGATTTCTTACTTTGCACATATTTCTTGCAGCTCTTGAGCAAGTGAATCATCACATCCTAAAATACAGATATTAAAATAGAACTTTAACTCATAAACAAAATATTGAGAGAGATTAATCCTCTTAAAGAATACAATGATCATAAAATATACAGGAAAGTTAATAAATGAATTGGCTAAAAGGTAGACAGAGAGAGAACAAGAGAATGTGTGTAGCATTGCCCAAGCCATGGCAAAGTCTGTTAACCTGCTGTCCTTAGCTTTTAATATCTTGGGTGTGTTAGATTTATACTGCCAGATAAGAGATGATAGTATTTCACTGCATGTCATGTTGAGGACTAGTGTCAGCTGTAATTAAGGATAAAGTTGTGACAAATACTAGAGTAGGTGCTATTTCTTCATAACTCTTAAATCAAAGTCAAATATATATTTCAAACTATAAATCTGAATAATAATTGAATTATAAACTATGTACATCTCTCAGACACAACCATATTTTTAAACAATTTCATCTGAAACAAAATTTAGACCAAAATAAACTTAAGATTTAATATGAGCCTTCCTTATTTATCTATGCTTTCTTATTGAGAGAAACCAATCTATATTTTTGCATGCATTCAGAGAAAAATTTACAATATTTTAGAGCAGTGGTTCCCAACCTTTGAGTTTTTTGTCAATAAGATCACGAGTATTCCCTCACTTCCATTTAGTAAGTTGCAACAAAGAATAA
>VCCN01003764.1:1165720-1183204 GCA_006491835.1 Architeuthis dux | reverse complement strand
AGCTGAGGGAGGAGTGGATTCATGCCTTTCCCAAGGGCATTAAGTATGAAGTGAACTCCAACTGTCTCTCCGATTTCATTTTCCGTACTGTTAACCGTTAGGTTATGCACACCTCCACAAGCATGTGTACATCTGTAAATTGGGTGCTTCGCTGTGGAGCAGTGGTTAGAAAGCTTGTTAATGTTGTAATTGCAGATCATTCCAGTGATTTTGATTATCACCGTGGCTTTGTTCCAGACTAAGCTAGACTTAGTAAATATCAAAATCTTTATTTCCTGAAAGTGAGTTAAGGACTAAGGTGTATTATTATTATTATTATTATTATTACAAACACAGTAAACACTGTACAGTCTTTTGTTGTTGTCGTTTAATTTTAAATTTATTTCAAATCTTTTTGTTTTTAATCTCAAAGAATTAAGACTTAAAAATATATCTTCCTATGATTCTTTAATTTCCATAATCTTTTACAACAGAAAAATGTGTTACTAAAACCAGGAAACGGGTATATCTACGCATTCAATAAGTAAGTGTGTGCACGACGATCCATCTGATGACAAACAGTAAAAAACATTTTTTTAAATTCAATCTGAAAAAACTGAACTTTAAATAATTAAAAGTCTTTAGAATTTAAAATAAATAACGAAATTATTAAATTTAATATTAGGGATACATTTCTCCATGTTAATGTTCACAGTTCAAGTTATGTCTGAGGAGCCTATTTTTTGTAGCCCAGAAAATAATAAAGCCGTGTTTTTTTTTTTTAAATTAATGACATGGAGGAAGAGAAGGCAAATCAAATTTGGCAAACTCACTAGAGGTTGAATTTTAAAACAAATACATATTATCGAAATTATTAATTTAAATTGTCAATCAAAAAAAAAAAAAGAAATCTAAAAATAAGAGCAGTATTTGAAAAAACAACAACATCAATTTATGCATCTTCGTTTGTATCACACCTAAAAGTGATGTAAATGTAAATTTGAAAAAGAGAAAGTTATATATACTTTTTAAGGAATATTTTGAAGCTAGATGAAAACAAATGACGCATTGACAGTTGTTGTCACAATGTGAAATTTGGAGTATTTTTTCTTATTTATTTATTTAGTTGTACAACAGAAAAAAATTAACAAAATAAAAATAAAAAAAACGTTATCACCAGTGGCAATAAGAGCGTTATTTTTTTTATTTATAGAATTAATTAGAATAGCAAATGTTAATCAAATGTCAGACTGTGGATCACTAAGCTTTAGCAGCAACAGAGGAAAAAAATAAACATAAAGACTTAAGATTAAGAATCATCTTTGTTGTTGTTTGAGATGGATTAGATCACCCACCACTATGATACAAGTGCATATGACTGTACAAACGTCCCCAAAATATAACTGGGTTTATTAAGATTTTTTAAATTTCGTTCTCTAAAAATTGGATGTAAAAAAGATCAGCATAACATAAAAACATAAGTAATAAATTGATTTTCTCTTTACTTTTAAATGCTATTATTAGAATTACGAGCTAGCTACATTGTTGTAAACAGATTTTATTTTCCTATTACAACATTAACAACAAACAATGCCAACAACACGTCAATATTTCGTACATGAGCTTGATTATCGAATAAGTAAACAACAAACTAGAAGAGTCACTAACAAACAAAACCAAATTGACGAGAAAAAAAAATGTCCTAAACAACGAGGGTACCGAATCAAAGATAATCTGATTGACCCATTTTTTGCACTATGGATGTCCAACAAAGAAAAATAACAAGGCCGGTTAAAATAAATCAAACCTATCAAGCAAACACCACGCTTGTCATCGCGTGGGTGGAAACGTAATAGAATTGGTAATATGGTCTCAATCTCACGTGTAAATTTCATTCTAATGACTAAAATGTTTCGCTTGACGAATAAACGTATTTTTAGCCTAACAGCTCATCCGTACCTATAAAAGTGGGTCAATTAGACTTTCTTCTGTTTGGCGCTTATGTTATTAAGGAGTAATATTAAAATGTTATTTACGGGAACCAGTCAGATTTCGTTAGTGCGATTTCAAATTGTTTCAAAATATTAAAAAAAGAGTTGTATTTACGTTCTTGTTGCGTTTTTTTTTTTTTTTAAAGTAGACCAATGTTTATAGTTAAGATTTTTCTTTTTAATTTCCAATATCAAAAGAAAGAAGAATTAAAATTGCGAAGGCAAAAAAGGGATTTAAGACAATTATTAAATAATGTTTTACGTGAGCGTGTGTGCAGTATACACAAATGTTAAACAAAACAGTAGTACACAAAAAAGCAGCCACTCGGCTATTTAGTGTATTTGCATTCAATACATGCGATGGAAACTGTTACCTTTGTGTCAAAATATCATCGTTTCAACGTTGTTGGTTTGTAAACCAGGGAAACGTCATCTATCTACAATATTTGGGCTGTCAACAATAACATTGCATTGCCTGACAGACACCACCCAGACACATTGACGGCCATCATGATATAGACCCCGTCTCACAGCATTAGATTCGACACACACATACGAATACACACACACACACTGACTCATTGTTTATTATTTTAATTAGTTTTGATTAAAATTCAATTTTTTTATTGTAAGTATTTGTTCATCATCAAACTTAAAAGATTGAGATAAAACTGATTTGTTCGGTCTGATAAAAATGTGCTTGAATTCGAATAAAAGGTAATTTAAAAAAAAGAAATGTGTACACAAAAAAATAGTTAAAAATAAAACTGTTGTTTATCAAATTAACCCAAAATATAAAAAGATATTCAACTTGCGTTGTATTATACAAATAAGAAGTCTTTCTCTCAGGGAATAAATAATTGTGAAAATAAACCCAATGAAATGTGCTCAAAAAAAACTACTCCATTTAGAAAAAAAAAATTCCTTAAATACAAGTTGGTTAATTAATTAATTAATTAATTAAGTAATTAATTAAACCACTGAAATAGAAATTAATAATTTTTTCTCACAAACAATTTTAGAAATTTAAGATAAAATTAACGGAAGATGAGAACAAAAACTTTTAAAACCATTACTATCAAAATTAATTTGTACTAAAATAATATCAAACTCCTCTCCCTCATTCCCTCTCTCTCTCTCTCTCTCTCTCTCTCTCTCCACAATATCAACTGCTATTATAAATCTGTATGTATATATGCGTTATTTACCCCTGTCAACGAAGTTGTAAAGAGGTATATGTTTTTTTTTTCGCGTCTGTTTGTTGGTTCGCTTTTTTTCCTGTCCGCAAGATATCTCCAAAAGTTCTAAAGGAATGTCATTAGGATTTTCTAAGAGGGTGGACAAGAGGCAAAGGAAGGAACTGATTAAATTTTTGAGCCGATCCATGCACAATTACCTTCCCTACGTCATAATTATGTCCAAAAAAAATATCGCAATTTTCTGTTTCCTTGTTCATATCTCCAAAAGCAATAAATGATTTTTATGCAGATTTTCAGGAAGGGTGGACATAAGGCAAAAAAAGAGGCGATTAGATTTTGGAGTGGATCCATGCACAATTACCACCCCTACATCATAGTCCAAAACACATATTATTGCCAGTTTTTTTCTCTCCTGTCGACAAGATATCTCCTAAAGTTCTCAATCAATTTCATTCTGATTTTCTGGAAGGGTGGACAATAGGCAAAGGAAGAAGTGATTAAACTTTGGAGCGGATGCACAATTACCTCCCCTACGTCGTAGTTATATGTCATGGGCTTTTCGTTACATTGATTTCTCTTTCAGCTTCTTCATATATGAATCAAAGAATATATGCAACAGTCTAAATTTAAACAGTTAACTACCCCGTCTCTGATCTATCCACTAAGTGATTTCAATGATGTTTATGGTTGACAGAGGTATGCGCTCTCTGAGTGATTTCTAGTTTTTAAATTTTTTTTACAGTTACTATAAAGTAAATTTCTTTGTAATCTTTATTAAGTTATACAGCAAACAATAAGTATGCTTTTTGCATTTAACTCATTACATGATAAACAATGACAAATTAAGTTTTAAAATACTGAAAAAAAAAATAAAACCATTTAAATAAATTTTTATCAATTTTTCCAAATCATATTTCCTATGACTTGGAAAAATTGATAAAAATTTATTTAAATTGTTTTGTTATTTTTCAGTATTTTAAAACTTAATTTGTTATTGTTTATGACCAAGATAATTTATTTCCTTAAATTTATTTCATGAGATAATTTGATAATGCTTAGCTTAGATAAAAAAAATATAATGATAAAATTTTTTAAATAAATGCAAATCCCGAGAAGATAAAATAAAATTTCAACACGTATAAATTACTAAAAAGCACTCAGAGAGAGCATACCTTTGCCAACATCATTATCACTCAGGGAGGTAATTGTGCATGGATCTGCCCTAATTTAATCACTTTTTCCGTAGCCCGTTGTTCACCATTCCACAAAATTTCATTGAAATTAATTCAGAACTTTTAGAGATATCATGTGGACTGACAGAGAACTTTTGGAGATATTCTGTGTTCTGGACATATAGATACAATGTAGGGGAGGTAAATGTGCATGAATCTGCTCCTAACCCCTTCTTCCAAAGCCCATTTCCCACCTTTCCACAAACTTTCATTAAAATCCATTTAGAACTTTTGGAGATACCATGTGGACAAACAGACAGAAAGGCAGACGGAAGGACACAGGGTAATACATATATATCTTCAACTTTCTTGGCAGAGGTAAATCACACATATACATAGAAACTTTTCTATAGTTTTGAGAAGGGTCATTAACACTCAACTAGTTCTTTAGACGATTGAACTCCTTGTTATTTCAGTTGTTAACACAATGTTTTGGCCAATCCATTCTTCGGCCTTCTTCAGGTGTAATATCCGAATGTGATGGGGTAAACAGAAGTTTTTAATTTCAAAGGAGGTAACCCTTATAACATAGAATTCGGGTGTTGCTTCGGTGAGGCATATGGAGATCCTGGGATGACCAGTAGTCAGAATCCCCCTCTTGGCCTTGCTGATGTAGTCCAGAAGAAAGCAGAGAGATCAGGCCTTCTCACCTAGATTTGAAAGTTGGAACCTTATGGTCAATAAAAGAAAATGCTGCTGTATAATTGTTTTATGTAACCCAAACTTTTATGTACCTTTATAAAAAAGATGGTATTATTCTTCAGTGGCAACCAAATGTACCTTTATAAAAAGATGGTATTATTCTTCACTGGTAACAGGGTTGATGCTAAGATATATTCCTAATATATCCCTTGGACTCCACCCCCCCCCCAATTTAGGAATTTATAATAATATAATAAATATTGTGAAATAATTTTTGCCAAACAGAACTATGAGAGTAAAGGTCGGTAGTGCCTTTTGTTGAATTATTTGCGGACGATGTTAAATTACTTGTCGGATCATCATTGCAAGATATAATACAAATAGATCTAAATATTGAAATGGTTCTTCAGACGATTGAACTCCTTCTTGTTATTTGTGTTGTAAACACAACGTTTCGGCTGATCCATTCTTCGGGCTTCTTCAGGTGTAAAATCTGAGTGTGGTGGGTTAAACAGAAATTATGTTTAAAGGGGGTTAGCCCTTATAGCACATGGCCCTGGGGTCTCTGTGTCTTTGTTCTGTGGGGTTTAGATTTGGTGGAAGCCACATCAGGTTGAAATCTGCGCTTGTCTGGTTAATGCATTTAGTCGACATTTTGATGTGAGCTGCCTCTTTGATTTTTCTCTGCTTCCAACAATGTTCTCTGTCGATAATCTGGACTTCCTCCCAAAGAACCATTTCAATATTAATGACCCTTCTCAAAACTATAGAAAATAGATCTAAATAGTTTGTCAATGTGGGAAGAAACTTGGGAATTAAAATTTAATGTAGAGATGTGCAAAGTACTACATGTTGGTTCCAAAAATACTAAGTTTGAATATAAATTAAACAATAGGGGAATCAAAAAGATAACTGAAGGAAGTGATTTAGGAGTAGTTTTTAATAATTCCTTTAATTTTAATAATCATATTTCATCAATTGTGTCAAAAGCTAATCAGAAAATTGGTTGGATGATTAGAAATATTCTCTCAAGGGATGCATATGTTATTGGTAAAATATACAAGGCATTGAATAGACCTCATGTAGAATACTAAACTCAGGCTTAGGGACCAGTAGCTAGGCATGGGAAGTGGAATTTAATCTTAAAACTAGAGCGCGTACTGTTATGATTTGCGTATCTGGCCACCTGTGGCGGAAATGTAAGTGACCTCGATCACCTTAGGAGATGGGTATATTTCATCAATGTTGTAAACAGGAAATGGTGACTGGTCATTGACACCGTGAGACACCACATATGCATTGGAGAGATCTATAAAGCAGACCCAAAGAAATCATCCCTGCCTGGGACAGAAATCTCGACACTCAAAGAAGACAGACATCAGCGGCGCCGAAAGGCACGGTTCTCCTTGTCTTCTCTCTTCCACTCTTCACTATCTGGCCAACAAAGATGTATGTTGTGTAATAAAAATATGTCCAGATATTTTTACAAGCAAGTCTTCGGGTTTCCTTTCTATCCAAGTCTAGGACTTATGTATAGTGGGGTATTATACAACAGTACAACAAAAAGTAAACAAACTAATTAAGGGAATAAAAGATCTTAGTTATAAAGAAAGATTGGAGTTTTGGGGGTTTGGGGTTGAGTCTTTCAAAATAATTAATGGAATTTCTAAATATGCTACACCATTCTTTAAAATCTCTCCTCGTATGGGAAATCTATTGACAAGATAGATTGCAAAAAGTAAAACTACTAAACAATTAGATTTTTTTTTAATAGAGCAATATATTTTTGGAATAAGTTGCCTAGTCATGTTAAAGATAGCAATGGTGTACAAAGCTTTGCAAATAATTTAGATAATTTGAAAAATTATGGGAAAAAAATTAGGTTACAACATGGATATTTTCGGAATCAAGAGAGTTTGATCTGTGAATTGTGCTAAATTGTAGATGTTGTTTCTATTTATGTACATTTGAATATGTCTTTTTATGAATTTTGTATTTGTTTAGAAGTTGATGTGTAAAAGAGGCATAAAAAATTATTATTATTATTATTATTATTATTATTGTCGTCATCATCTCCACAAAATCCTAGGGCTATATTAGAAACTGTCAACCAAAACTGTCCCCAAAACTGTCAGCATAGGTTTCTTCAGTTTTTAAGCTGGGCTGGCTGGCTATGTATTTATGTATGTATCGTGCTTACATGCCGCACCAGTGGAGCTAGAGAGCTGAAAATCTAAACATTTACTCCTTATTATGTCTAGAAAAAACTGTTTTTTGAAATAATAGGTTTTTAGTGGGGTGTTCAATTTGCAATGTTAGTTAAATTGGTCCTTTAGTTTACATCTGGCAGAATTCACTTGTTTTTTTGAAAATTCAGACTTTTTTAGTCATCACTGCACAACAAAAGTCAAGAGAAGTAACTTATTCATTGATCACCCCTTTTTCCAATTTTTGAATTGATCACCCCCAACATGGCATGCTGCTAAAAGACATTGGTCACATGGTGGTTTCTTTTGAGTGACTAACCAGACCTGTTGAATTAGTCATTCAGAGAAAGTAATTGGATTCAAAACTTTTTAGATTTTAATTAGCCAGATGTGGCAAAATGTGCAGGTAACAATCCAAGTCTGTTTTATTAATAGACATGTTGGTTAGAGTACATCATCATTGTGCACATAAGGAAATGGATATATTCATAGAATACCCAATCTTCTATCCATATAATGAACAGTGTGACATTTTCTGTTTGTTTCTTTGTTTATTTGCACAAAATCTACTTACATAATGAACAGTGTGATTCTTTCTGTTTGTTTGTTTTCTTTAACAGCACATCGACCCTTGGTGGGTCATTTAGTGCCGGATTTAGTAGGGGGGAGGGGGGATCCCATGTCCCCGTAACTAGAGATTTGAGGGGGGAGAATCCCAAATCTCTGTCACAAGGACCGGAATAAAGGGGGGAAGATCCCAAAAGCTTCTCAGGACGAATCCTGAGCATGCTAATGGTGATCGCCTCCCGACCAGCTGGCCAAGATATCTTGTGAAACTTCTCCCAGGACGATACCCAAGCATGCCACAAGGACCCCCTGAAGGACCGTGGTTCTCTGAACTTCGAGGCCATGGTGGTTTCAAAGAACAGATACTACACTTTGATCTTTTTCTTTATTCGCCTCCCCACGACGGCAAATTTGATATGAAGTCTTTTTAATGTGGGGTTGGCCTGCACGCGAACGTGCAGCGGGGGGGAAGATCCCATGTCCCCGTGCCAAGAGACCTGAGTGGGGAGAATCCCAAATCCCTGTCACTGAGACAAATGACACGAGGACTGGGATAGGGTTAGAGATGGGGAGACCATGTCCCCGTGCCTAGAGATCTGAGGGGGGAGAATCCCAAATCCCTGTCGCTGAGACAAATGACACGAGGACCGGGATGGGTCCAAAAGCTCCTCAGGATGGATCCCGAGTGTGCTAATGGGGATCGCGACCAGCTGACTAAGATATCCTGCGCAACTTCTCCCAGGTATCCGAAGATACCCGAGCATGCCACAGGACCCCCGAAGCCCCTTAGCACGTTATCAGCCGCAGCCAAGATATCCTGCGCAACTTCTCCCAGGATGATACGCAAGCATGCCACAGGACTCCATATGGCCATGGCGGTTTCGAAGAACAGATACTACACTTTGATCCTAGCCAAAAGGCTGCAAAGCCGATTCTTTCTGTTCCTCTGTCCATAACAATGGACTCTTCTATTTAAAGGGAACAATTGTGCTGATAAAAATATCTCCTTTCCACCATTTGTAACAATCGAGTCTTCCACTGAAGTGTGTTCAATAGTTTCTTTTCTAAAAAATCATCTCATAGAAATTCAAATATATCCGTGAATTTTTTCCCCGGGATTAACTAGTACATAATAAAATCAGATAAAATTCATATTTTGCTGATAAAAATATTTCCTACCCACTATTTGAAACAATGGACTCTTCCACTTAAATGAGTTCAGTCAGTTTTTTATAAAACCTCAGATGAAATTTATTAAGACTTAAACAATTATTTACACTATTAAAAGTTGTAAAGTAGTGGGCTATTATTAAGTCTTAAAGTAAGAGATTATGAAGTGACTGCTTGAACTCCGCAGAAACACAGGTAGATATCTTTACCAAATAAATTACAGACTGCCTCCAGTGTGTATATATATATTTTTTTTTTCTTTTCTTAAAAAATAATCTCATAGAAATTTTAATATATCCGTGAATTATTTCACAAGTAATAACTTTTTTTTAATAATCTTTTTTATTTCATTTTACATGGGAAAATTCATAATAAGTATTAATTAGTGAGATTACTCTTTAATTAGCATTTAATAGTTATCTCCCTTGACAATTGACAAATGTTACAGACAGAAAATATAGCCAATCGCGTAGCGAATTATTTTGAAAACGTAAAAGTTTTTTTTTAAGCATTTGTTATTGTTGGTAAGGCCAACAAAGATGATTTAGTTGGGTTTTTTTTTAATCATTTATTCGTTATACGGAGCCTAAAGTAAACATAAAAGAATGGGACACAGGTTGTGCCTCTAAGAACAAAAAGAGGAGAAAAGTAAAACGGAAAAACATATTTTAAAGAGTCAAAATTGAAAATAAATGATGTAAATAACTAGGCGTCTGCTTCACCATGCTCTGAATTGGCGCATGCGCATTGCTGCATCAAGTTTACTTCCGCTACGTCATCATCAGCAGAAGCCAGGCACACCACAAAAATTAAGGAGGAGCCAAGACGGCCTCTCATCAGCTTTCCTCTCTTCTTCATCACTTGTGATGCATCATCACTTTAAGGAATTATTATTCCAAGTAGGAAAGATGGAATTGCTGTTGCTGGGGACTAGATCTCCACCTCTTTTTCACTATCATCATACATCTCCTCTTCACTACTGTCTATTCTAAGTATTCTCTATCTCCTTTCTCCCTAGTTCATTTTTTTTTGTCTTCTTCCATTTCATAACCGTCAAAACTCTCTCCTCCTCGTCTTTTAGTACTTGAGTTTTAAAAAGATATTTTTTCCTCTCTCTCTCTCTTCACCCCCTATTCTTTTTCTTTTACTCTTTAACAACCAACCAACAAGCAAGCTGATACTTAGTGAATCATTATAAAAAAGGCAAACATGGTATTATTCCAGGTAGCAGCGAGGCACGACTATTACTCTTCTTGTTATCATCAACAACAACAGTTCTACAGCCTCACACTGCAAAAAGCACAACACAACCGACCACGCTCGTCCCTATCGTTAGAAAAGCACGACTTCAAACAACTGATCCAAAAGACTGAACGGTCCTGCTCACCACAGCCGACTCAGCCCTTTTTCTCTTTGTCCCAATCTCTACTATGAACCATCGAGTTACCAAAAAAGTGAAAAATTTTAAAAGGCTCAAAATGAAAATCAACGAAAAAAGTCTAATACATTACGCGAACTCTAAAAGCTCGTCTGACAAAGAGGGTTACCTACTCAAGAAAGGCGAGGTGAACAAGTCCTTTCAACGTCGCTGGTTCGTGCTCAAAGGTAATCTCCTGTTTTACTATGACAAAAAGCACGACAAAGAGCCTGTAGGTGTTGTTGTTCTGGAAGGATGCACCATCGAGTTGGCTGCTGCCCATCATATAAATAATGGGGCATCGGGGACTACTAATAACGGAGCCTCCGGGGCTGCTATGTCTGTTGAATCCTTCACCTTTGAAATTGTCTTTCCTCGGTCCGGGGCTAGAACTTATGTCCTCAGTGCTTCTTCCCAGGAAGAGATGGAGAGTTGGATGAAGGCCCTTACCTGTGCCAGCTATGACTACCTGAAGATGATGGTCACTGAGCTGCAAAGGCAACTGGAAGAGGTGAGCCTCTTTCCCTTTCTTTTAAAAAAAACCCCACACTTACCATAAAAAGAACCTTGTTATCTTTTATGTAATTAACCTCCTCATTTCTTGTCAATGTTAAGGAACAAGGAAGATTTACGAAAGAATATATAATCATCCAAGTTGATGAAGATTAAGATTGTATTATTCGTCTGTTGGGTGGAACTTAATTTAAGGGGAATTTTGTTTAAGCCATGGTATGGTGCTATAATACTTTTACATAGTTTCATTGATTTCCCTTTAGTAATAATAAAGATCACGCAATCCGCCTATCTTTTTTAATAAAGCTAAACGACAAATATTTCTATCGTCTTCAAATCATCATATCACAAAACACATGGATATGAAGTTATGTCACTACTTATATTTTTTGATCGCATTTATTGCATGGGAAAGCTCATAATATTTATCTTTTTATAATCATAACTACTAATACACCCCCTGGCTTAAAACTAGGATGATTCATTTAGTTTTGTTTACACTGTCTTTATCAGGATGCAAGTTACACCTCTTGAATTTAATTTGATTTAAATCGCATTCCATTAGTATTTGTTTATTCAATTGTATTTATCAATGATTTAATTACAGTAGTTTTAGTTTAATTTTTCTCTTTTACCAGGTTACTCTACTCAATTGACTTGTATGTGTTTTTAACTTTTTATTTTTCATGGGAATTCCACCTTACCTCAGGTCAGGAATACAATTCTGATCTTTGTTTTCATTTATTTGTTACGGAAACATGTACTTAAACCATAAAATACATAGTTATTTTATTTATTTTTAACTTGTGTTTTGTGTTGTTTGTTTTTTTTTCCCAACCGACCGACAATGACAGACCACTGCCCAAAACGACCTTTTCATAGTTTGTTTTAAGTGTGGAATAATAGTAGTGTTTAAAGTTCATCTTTACTTTAGAGCTTTCAACACTACTAATAGAAATTCTAATTTTCTAATCAACTTTTTATGAATATTATTTCAATTTTCTTTCTTTCTCCATCATGTCCTTTTAATTCATTATCACGAATTTCCCACTTTCATTTCCTTAATGTTTAATTTTAATATTCGATTTCATGATCCCCCACCCACAAAAAAGCTTATCCTATTTGTGTACCCAAAGGACGGCTGTGACGTACACTACTTGAAAATGTCAAAGTTCTAAAAGTGTAGTCATAAAAGTCACACATAAAAAGCAACCCGTAAACATTGAAACGACTTACACAAGAAGAAAATTTAGTAAATTACTGTCAAAGATTTGTCGTTGTTAGATCTAACAACAATAATGATCTACTTATCTACACGTATGTCTGTAACATTTGTCAAGGGAGATAACTATTAAATACTAATCGTAGAGTCGACCACTTATTTATTTTTATTTGAATCTGCGATTGCTTATTGTCCTTCCTTTCATGAGACGACTACGAGCAATCCGCAAGCAATCATATTATTCACACTCACCTCCCGATTATTAATAATCGGCGATTTATTAACTAATCCTTCACTTATTCGACTTTTCTTACATCCTCATGTGTTTGATTTATGTAGGTGTTGTTTTTGTTAGTTTGTTTGTCTGTATTCTTTCTGCCACTGACTTTTTATATCACGAAGTGCAGTCTTTCATGGAAAGTGACGAAAGGACTTTTGCTAAGTTGGAGTTTAAGGTTTAGGTTTACTATTACGGTTTCCGTGGGCGAGTGAAAAAGATTATTGTTAAATCTACCTTATTGTTTGTTTTGTTTAATAATTCTATAGATTTCTTAATTCCTTTCTTTGGCGAAAGTAGTTGAAGTTGAGTATTTAAATAATTTTGAAATTGTACTTATAAAATGTCTATAAGAGTATGTTGATTTGCGTTTTCTTGTTCAATTGTTATGTTCAACCAAAATGAACTCGGATTTTTTACGCATTTGCAAAAAGGGAGGTTAGTCTATTATTAGTATTTAATAGTTATCTCCCTCAACAATTATTATGACAATTTATTTTTAAAAATCTACATTTTATCAAACAAAACGTTTTTTTGCAAACCCCTAAATTTTATAATTACCTCCCTTGATTTGAACACGCACTTCTGAAAAACCCTTGACAACCTATTTTTAAAAACGTAATTAAAATTTTTTAAATTGTTTTATCTTATTTTTGTTACAAAAAAGTGCAAATTTTTGTCTAAAGTAAAAAAAAACTTTTTTAATTATAACGTAGAATTGGACTTTAAAGTCAATGTTTACTTTCATCGGTAAAACATCAATTATTACGTTATTTGATTTACAAGTCATTTTTTTTTAAATTTAAAATCTTAAATTCTGTGATTAAAAAAAAAACCTACCAAAAATAAAGTCTTCATCAGATGAAGATGATTTGATGAAAAATAGTTAGTTTCATCATTACTGAACTACACGAAAAAATTTTTAATTTTTTTTTTTTTTTTTTTCTTTGCTTAAAAAACAATGAAATATCCAGGGTTTGGGGGGATATTGTTACCGTTCCCGTTTCAAAATGGCCGCCGCTCCACCGGCCTAGTAGCAACTGCTAATGGTAATTTTATAGTCAAAGAAGCAGACGCCACGATTCCTCAGAACAATATTTTTTTAGTGTTAGGGTTAATAGTTAGGTTTAGGGTTCGTGTTTCAATTCCCTGAATGTAATTTCCAGTTCATGTAAAAAGTCTCTTGTTACTTGCAATGGGACAATATATGTAGGTGCAGCAGGCCTACCATATTTAGGTACTGCCTTTCTTTTTTTCTGGTAAATGAACATGTCCTTCAGTCACTTTGAATTTAAAAAGTGAAAATAATGTTGAAATTGTCATCTGCTTCTTTGACTTTAAATACGCCATCAACAGCTGTCATTTTCAAACGGGAATAGTCGCAATAGCCTTTCTTTCTTTTTTTTTTAAACAGTAGGTGTGCTTTTTCTGTCAACACAGTTCAAAAGTTAAAGTGATTACACATTTATTGATTTATTGTTTTAGGTAATTACGCCTGACAGGTGTTGACAATCTGTCAAGAGGGTTAAGTGGTTTTGCTGATTTCCATCAAATATGATGGTTAAAAGGGTTATAATTGCCAACAGTGTGTCACTGGGTTAATTTTCCAATACAGCTGTATCCTATTAAATTTTTATACCCTCGAAAAGAGTAAAACCGTATTTTTGTTTATTGGTAATCACAAAAAGGGGAAGATTCAGTATAGTTATTAACATTGCTGTTTTTGTAGGAAAAAAATGTTTTTCTTAATAATTAATTTTATGTGCTTTCAATCAATAAGACCTTTTTGTTTCTTTCAGAAATTTGTCAATTTTAAGAAAAATTAATTTTTTCTTCTTCAAAAACGATGATGTTAACTAAACCAAATCTAGAATGCCTAATCTCAAATATTTTTTTTACCTGAGCTGGTAGCTATTTGTAGGTATAACACCTACAAATAGTTTCCAATGAACAACAACAAAATATTAAAAATAATACCCCCATTTTTCAGCATATCAGTATATTTAATTATTCACCCTTGTTACATTTTTTATAACAAAATCTCAGTCGATAGTGAAAGAATAAAACAAGAATTTTCAAATATATCTAATCGAAATATTCGATAAAAAATCTCTAAAAAAAAGTTTTAGTGTGAATATTTTTTTCTTTTTACAGACCATAAATAGAGCATAATTAAGCAAATAAAATGTTGCCACGAAGAGCAATATTTTACTTTATTTTACTTTTTTTTTTAAAAACTTTCACAAAATAAGAAAACTGCTATCCAACTTCCTCATCAGATGCAATTCAGAAGATTTTCTTCATGCTGTGGACATTCGAAAAATGATTTCTTGAAAAGTAATCATTATAGTTTCTCTTAAATTGAATCCAATATGATAATTCAATCATCTAATGTGAAAGATATATATTTAGCAAACAGTGGTTTTTATTGATAGTTTATTTTAGTTGTTGACCACAAAGTAACAACAGTAATGTATTCTCAGCAACAAAAAAAAAGCAAGATTTATTTGGTTTACCTGTAATATCACTTTTAGAAAACATAATCAATAGACAGATTCTTTTGTCAAGCATTCTAATACAAAACAAAGATTAAGCATAACCTATTGTTAGGTAGAATTGTTTACGTATGCAGGCTTTTATCATGGTTGACAGTCTTTTGAGCCATCATGACATGGCCTTTCTTATATGAGTATTGCAATTCATCAACATACTGACTACATTGTGTATAAAGCATGGAAGAGTTGTTAGTCTAAATGGAATTTGAACTAACTTAGCTAGAAAATGGTCTTTCTGGATCAAGTTCACATCAGGCACCCTAAAACTTGTCGAATCGAAAAAAGGACACATTTTTCCTCAACACTGGTGACGTTAGTGTTTCTGATGTTCGATGTTATTTTTATAAATTAGTTTTGTTCAACATGACTCTTTGGAATTTATATAAGTAGATTGTAAATAAATTAATAAGTCCTTTAAAAATTAGCTAGTAATTTTTTGTGCTCTCAATCTTATGGATTGAGAGCACAAAAAATTACCTCTGGGTATTTGTCAGTCAGCTGTGAGAAAAAATTAATTTTTAAAGGTCTTACTATTAATTTATTTACAATCTACTTATATAAATTCCAAAGAGTCATGTTGAACAAAACTAATTTATAAAAATAACATCGAAATCAGATATGCTAACGTTAACGCTGAAGTGACAGTGACTGACTGACTGTAAAATTTAAACTCTAATAATCGCTATATGAGCCAAAATTACAAAGAATAATTGGATTGAAAGCACAAAAAATATCTTAGTAACTGCAAAAATTTGTTAGCTTTAAAAAAAAAAACCAAAACCAACCTATTTTTTATCAAATGTAAGTAACTTCGAACATTTCAGAGACAGACTAGTGACACCAGTTCAGGCTAGTTTCTTCTTCGATGTCAACACGTGGACTTTGTTTATCTTGGTAACACTGCTGACGTTTCAGTGATTCAATGTTTCCCTTTTCAATTCAACAAATTTTAGGGTGCCTGTTGTGAACTAGATCCATTATTCTTTATAAAAAAAGCAGTTAATATAAATGTGTAGTCTTCAAACAACTATTTTGCACATCTTTTTAGTCTCTTAATTGCAAGTGTTCTATGAATTGGTATTCATACAATGTTTTTGTTAAAAATGACATAATTGAAGGCTTATGAAAATTAGGTTTGAATATTAGAAACGGTCAACCAAAACTGTCAACATAGGTTTCTTTAGTTTTTAAGTTGGTCTGGCTGGTTGGCTATGTATATATAAATTGCACATACAGTGGCGCTAGAGAGCTGAAAATTTAAACATTTACTCCTTATGTCTAGAAAAAACGGGTTTTTTTAAATAATAGGTTTTTAGTGCGGGATTCAATTTGCAATGTTAATTTATGTTAAATTGGTCCTTTAGTTTACATCTGGCAGAATTCAAGCTTGTTTTTTAGTGATCACTGTGCAACAAAGGGCAAGAGAAATAACTTATTCATTGATCACCCTGTTTTCCAATTTTTTAATTAATCACCCCCAACACGGTATGCTGCCAAAAGACTTTGGTCACGTGACTGTTTCTATTGAGTGACTAAACAGATCTGTTTAGTTATGTATTTTTAAAGTTCTAAATGTATCATACACTGATTTATTCGAACTGATGTTCTCCTCTTGGTTTGTCATAGTTATGTTTCAGCCATTGTATCCTCAGACCTTCTTCATGTGCCTATTACATTTGGAAACCTTCTGAGAATTTCAAACCAAAACCTTTATTCAATTCACTGGGGTAGATATATATATATTTTCAAATTCTCTCTGCATATGTAGAATAATCTTTTTCTTGCTTACATTCAGAAAATCAAATGTTCAGAAACCTTGTGATTTTCTGTTCACATCATATCTAAATTGATCAGGATAAAGTTACTGTATATTTAATATCCTTTATTGTTCATGAAAGAAATTAAAAGCAATAGAAAAGCAGATAAACTCTATTTTTCTGGTATTTTCTCATGATCTTTGCTATAAAATGTATTTATTTATTAATATTGAAAATAAATCCAAAAAATATTTCCTTCTCTCTCTTTTTAAATCTTACATTATCCTTTATGAAATCAAATAATGGATAATTTTATATCCAACAGAATATGATAATTGTAAAGACATTTAATTAGTTGGAAACATATATTTGCTAGATGCCGGTGTAAACGACTGCTAAACAAGTGGCCTGAATCATAAATGTAAATAAAGAAACAAGCGTTGTGCGGTGATCAACCTTATACACAGGCTTTCGTGGGAGGCCAGATTTTTTTACCGTACACTTTACTGCTCCGATATTTACAAATTCAAATTTTTAGGCACAAATATAATGCTGTCCTGTGTGGATAGTATGAAATAGGTTCCCAACTAATTAAATGTCTTTATAATTATCATATCCATTATTTGATTTCATACAGTTAACACAGGGGACCGCATTGTATTTGTGCCTAAAAATACGAACGTGTAAATATGGGAGCCGGTGTACAGTAAAAAGCTCCTGCCTCCCATGAAAGCATTGTTAGCTCAGTGGGAAGAG
>VCCN01003764.1:1097609-1111816 GCA_006491835.1 Architeuthis dux | reverse complement strand
AAACCGATGCTGACCTCTAAAAAGGAAAAAACAAAGCGCCTGTAAATATAAATATATTTCAAGATCGATTTGTATATCTACTGGAAACGAAATAAAGAAACAGCAGTTGTTTTTCCTCCAGCAGCATGTGTATGATATAATTTCATGTACACATGCTGCCACAAAAAGCAACAATTGTATCACCAACAAAGTCCGAATCATCTAGTCGAAAAATTGATTTCTGCTGATTCTTTCAATTTGCTCACTCTCCAGTGGCGTTCTCTATCTATTATTTGGACGTTATCCCAGAGAGGGTAATGAACGTCCGTCTTTCTCCAGATATGATCTGCCATACCAGATTTTTCCAATCCGGCTTTGGCTATGGTCTTTCTAACTCGTGTGATATTCCTGTTTATCTGATCCCCCACCAGAACAGTATGTGACACAAGGTCAGTTTTAATGTGGAGATACCCACACGTGAATGTGTGGACAGGAATTCCTCAAAAATTCGCAACGGTGATCGCAAGGACATAAGAGCTTCTGATATTGATGTCTCAGGACGTATCCTGAACCACCGGACTCGACTTCTGTCTGGTCCTTTCCATCCTTAAAAGTGTGATGTTTATTGCTGTGATAGTTTATTGCTGTTGATTTTGAATTTCGGCGTTTGATGTGACGTCAATGCATGTTGTGACGTTCTGAGTGTTTTTATTTTGTTTTTGTGTTTTGCGGCAGCGTGTGTATATGAAATTATATCATACACATGCTGCTTGGAAAAAAACAACAGCTGTTTCTTTATTTTGTTTCCAATCAATCTAAAAATCGATATTGATGTTTTTAAGGATTTTGATAATACAACGTTGAGTTTAAAGCGATCTTAGGCGAAAATCATCTACATTCATTTGCCCTACATTTAAATGGGTGACAGGAACTAACCATTTGCATTAACCTTCCCCACCACAACCTTGTGTCATACCAATCTAAGCTTAGTAAATATCGATAGTCACTTTTAATGACTCTGGTAATGTAATCCTTTCAAGACTAACCTATTAAGGCGCTTAATGCCGGAATTAAAATGTCTCGGTAGATTTCTAAATGAGATCTACTACACATATATATCCCAGCAGTCATAGAAACCTCCGGATATATATGTCCCAGGAGTCTTGAAAGGGTTAATCTCTATGATAAACTGAATTCTCTACAATTTAAATCAATGGTTCTCAACGTGGGCGCTAGCGCTCCCGGGGGGTAGTTTCAAGTGGGCGTTGAGGCGGCTAAGGGCCTTAAGGGGGCGTTTGAACTTCTAGAGGGGGCGTTATGGAGATTCCATACATATCTATAATTCTGATTTACAAATGACTGTTGTTTAGTAGTATCTGCTTACAAACGAGAAGGAATTAGCATTAGGCCGTTATTAAATGCTAACTTCGACAACCATTTCTTCTTTACAAGTAACTGGCAAGTGGTGAATTATTTTGCTTAATACCCTGTAGTGATACTATTATTCTATGGTTAAACATTTAAAATGATCACCCTTGCTGTTGTTTTCAAACAAAGAATAATGTATGTATCTGAAGTCACAGAAAAAATGATTTTGAGAAGCGCTTTGAAGATCGGTTTGATATGAATATTCCTGTCTGGGTTATGAATCCATTCATTTGCAAGGTTGAAGAACAAGAAATCGACCTGCAGGAAGAAATCATTGTGTTTACTTGGTGTCATGGTGTTGGGCTGAAAAAAGGTTGAGAAACACTGATTTAAATGGTAATATATTAAGGCAGATCTAGACACCTCACCGTGGAGTAGTGGTCAGCAAGTTAATCTCGCAGACTCTTATGACTGCAATGAGGTTGACCCCCACTTCTACACTTGTAGTTAACAAATGCGGTTTTGTATCAGTCTGGGCTTAATCCTAATAAAACAATATCTTCTAATTAGCGAATGAAAGAACTTTTTTCTTTTCGAATCCAAGCGAATGCAACCAGACGACAGACAATCCTTTCACTATAATCATTTCATTATTGTACTTATCAAACAGATATTTACTGGATTAAGACAACTTTAGTAAAAAAAAAAAAAAAAGAAAAAAAAAAAGAAGTCATATTGATGGATCACTTACTTAGGAATGAACTCCCAAGCAATGGTTTCTGAGACTAACATTCTAATTATGGGTCTATTCCAACCATTGAACGTCTTTAAGTACAAATACTTTGATATCTAGAATATCGGACCCAATTTAAATATCCGAAGCGATGATGTTATTGTTAACTAGACTTGTTACGAGACTAGCTTGTTAACATCAAAGCATTCTCAGAAAAGATGATGTCTTCATTTCGCTTCCAAACGATAATGTATATTTGTTTGACTAAACCAACTTCGACATAAGTAAGTGTAAAAATAGTACTTACAAACATCTCGCTACTTATTGCACGAACAAATATTATATATTTACTAAGCCTGATCTGGCACATGAGGATTTAGAAGATTGTGTTGCACCGATCTTCAAAGTGGGGAGGGTCTCTCTGCCTTGGAAATTAATATTCGTGATTTTCACTACAGGCACCGTTGAAAATATGCAACTACTTCGGCCTCTAATGAGGCCTAAACGTAATATTATATATTTGTTAAAGGATGCTAACGTTGGCACAAGACCACATTATTTGAGCATTCGATGAAAATCGAGCTCGATTATAAGACCAGCCTGCTAATCATTGCAATATTACTTATTCTCTTCCAAACGCTGGTACGTTTGATATTTTAAAAATCCTTTAATAATTAGAAGGAAAAAAAGATGTTTGTTTGGAAATGACTTCTTCCAACGTGAATGGAACGTTCCATTGCATAATCAGTTTCTAGCGGCGTTAATAAATATGGATACAATAACGGCGAACTGATTGTTTCGCGTGAACGTCAACTTTGAAACGAAGTAACGACCCAAGTGTTTACGACGGGTGAGTAACTTAATTTAGAAGCCTTCCAAATATGTGTTTCTCTTTCAACCTCTTGATATATTGGCTATATTTAATGCCCCTTTTCCCAGTGGCGGTCAAATGGAAACAAATATAAGCACTGTTGCCGATGAACACGTCTTGGAATTAGATGTGAAGCTTGCTTTTACGTAAAGAAGATCGCTCGACGCTATAATAGTATCAATGACTTCAAATTCTGAAAGTCCTAACGTGGACTTCTTGTTCTGCACCGAGAAGATATACTCCATGAAGACTGGTGTGAAATGCCTAACTAACTGAAGATATAATCAATATTGAATATAAAAGTTTAAATTTAGTTCTGTGACTTTTCGAAAGTTTTAAAATTTAATAAAAATGCCTGTGTATGAGAAAACCGGACATGTTTGAAGCTGTTTAGTTAGGGGGGCAGTTTGTTTGTTTTTGTTTGTTTTTTTGTTTTTTTTTGTTTTGTTTTTTATTTTAAAAATCGACCTTTGAATTTTCTAAAGAAAATTAATAATTACAGAGTCTATTTCATTAATGAATAAATCTAAGATTCTTTTAATTTACACTTTTTAAAAAAAAAAAGTTTTATTTTTTATAGCTAACTGTTTTTACATGACCTGGAGAGCACCCCGACAAACAATACTAATGTGTTCTACTAGAATCTTAAACTGCAAATTTAAAGGTTTTATATAATTTTAAATTGTACCTGAAACGTACAAAAGGATTTGTTTAAATTCTACTTTTTTCGTACGGAATGACAAAACAACTTCAAAACATTGCCGTGCTCTCCTTGCAGGACAAAATTACCAGACGGTGCCATCGTCCCGAAATAGCGGCGCTAACTCTTAAAACTTTGAGTGTGAATTTCGAAAGGGGAGGGGATAATGCTCAAATGTCCACTCGTACTTCATGTGATACTAGAGACAAGCTTTGTAATAATCCCACTAAGACAGGCGCCCTAGATATTTACAAAGCTTCATCATCAGTCCTTTAAGAGACCTTCCCCAAGATTCGCCAGGAGTCACGGCGCCAATATCTCCTGAACCTGTCTAAATCGTCGCCATCTTATTTTCTGCAGATCAGTTTCGCAGTTTGATCTCTGGGGATCGACGTTGTGAGTCGTGATGTCCAGCGAATCAATTCTATATCTCTGACTCTTGCCTTTTCTCTGTGCTGTCTTGTGATTTCTCCAAGCTTAGTCTAACACAACGCGGCAGGTCTGAGGGTCAAACCTCTATACAGTCATGATCTGCGAAACGCCTACAGCTAGCGCTTTTAATCTGTCGACACCACACATACTCACGTTTAAAGATAAAGCGTCTGACCCGTGGCGACTTCATCTTCCGGCTTCTTCGTGGTTCTCTAAGCAAAAAGCAAGGACTTCTTCGTCACATTTGAACAACCTTTGCCAGATTTTGCGAATCTAGTTTCCGTTAGATACTGTCTGTGGGGATTTTTACTAAATTTAAAATAGTTGGTGAGGGGGGGCACTACATGGGGCGTAGCCGAGGGGTTGGACGATTTTAAATAGCCACCCGGAGCCATCAAAAGCTTTATGAATAGCAGTTCACCTACTGCATTTCTACTAACATTATACAATAACAAATCTCACTAAATGTTGGGGACTCTTTAGCTACGTCACAGCATTTAATAATTTTCGTTTTATATCTGCTACAAGCCTCATAAAACATTTTCACGATAAGCTTATCTTTTATACAAGTTTGAGGTTTTGTTTTCCGATGTAATTTCTTCTTAGCTACACAGTCCTACCATTTTTTGTATAAAAATTAATTTTAAAATGTTTTTCACCAATTAAGTGATAGTGTATGTCTATTTATTGCACATTTTCCTTTTTCATCAAATTTCACTTAATCAATGGTTTCTAACCTTTTCATTACCAAGGACGCGATTTATTTAAACGAATTTTCATATGGAACCCAGCATTTGAAAGATCGGCCCACATATCCCCAGTAATACCTTTTGTGGACCCTCGGAAGTTCATTTGAAGATGGCGGCTCGCTACCGATAGCAAACAGTAGAAACATTCAACAGAGCAGCTCAGTCTACTTCACGATTTTAATCACCACAAACTACCATGACTTATTTAAGCCCTTTTTACCCCATGGGGAGCATAGGTAATGTGAGCTCCAAACCTTCCCGGGGCTCAGGAAAGCGATTCGTGCTTTGCCTACTCTTGCCTTCACATCTGCATTAGATCCTTGTGTTGAGACCAAACTCCCTAGGTATCTAAAGGAATCCACCTCTCCGAGGGGCTGCCCTGCTACTGCGGCGGGTCTGTTGCTAGTGCTCCTCGTCCTCATGATCTTGGTCTTAGCCTTGTTGTTAATGAGCCCTGTCCTTGTTGATGTCGATGCCAGAAGTTTTGCCCTGCACCTGGTTGTGGAACATGAGTGCCAGATCATCTGATGTCAATATCGTCGAGCTGTGTCCAGTGTCCACAGTATGCCACCCCTTCCTTTCGTGGAGGTCTTCATGATCCAGTCGTTCACAAGGATGAAGAGCAATGGCGACAGCAGACATACCTGACACTCTAGTCCTGATGTCGAAGCGTTCCAACAGCTAACCCCCGTGCACGATCCTGCAGGACGTTCCCTGGTATGTGCGTTGTATTAAGATCTTGTCAGTGACAGAGCAGCTTCCAGATAATTTCTGTCTACACTATCAAAGGCCTTCTCATAGTCAATGAAGTTGACATATAGTGTAGAATTCTATTCCAGAGACTGCTCAATGATGATGCGTAGCGTGGCGATGTGGTCAGTACATGATCTGTCCTGTCTGAAGACTGCTTGATGGTCGCGGAGTTTGGGGTCAACTGCCGTTTTCATCCGCTCAGAATGATACTGTTGAAGACTTTACTAGGAACAGACAGCAATAGGATTCCTCTGTAATTCTCGCAGTCACGCAAGTCTCCTTTCTTAGACAACTTGATGAGGCTCTCTTTCCATTCCTCAAGAAGTTCATCCTCTTCCCAAATCTTCTTGAAGAGGCTGTAGAGGCTTTCTGTCTCCAGATATGCTTTCATAGACTCTGTCGATTGTCTGGCCCGGCTGCCTTCCATCTCTTCAACTTTCCTATGGTTTCCCCGATCTCCAATCTGCTGGGTTTATCAGTTGATTGGTAGGTTTGTTTCTGCAGGTATATTATATCTGGTCGGTTCAACAATTCATAGTGTTCGGTCCATCTGTGAAGTTGTTTGAACGTTGTGAAAGGCTTTCCTTGTTTATCCTTGATTGGCTTGTCTGTCTGTTGGTATTTTCTAGTCAACTTCCTGGTGATCTCGTACTTTTGATGTTCCTCTGTGCTGCGGCTTCTTCTGACTATCTTACCAGGTCGTCGGTGTAGCCTCTTATGCTCCGCTTAACCTCTGTGGGTTTCGCTGTACTCTTTCTGGGCGTTTTCCTTTGCTACTCGGGTTCGACTATCATTTAGGATTGCTTTCTTTTCCTTTCTTACCTGTATTTTCTCCAGGGTGGCATCTGTGATCCATGCCTTGTGCTGCGTGACCTACAACTCCCTCGGAGGCACCAGTCCACATCTGCTTGGCGTGTTCCCACTTTCTCCAGGTCTGTGCCGCTATCCTCGTATAGATCTTGTAGGGCACTGAATCTGTTGGAGAGGTTGAGCCGATACCTGTCTGTTTCTCTGTCCTTCAGATAGCCCGTTTTAGATGGTGGTCCGAGGATGCATCCTGCAGCGATCGTCTGAACCTCTGCCCAATGCGCACATGGTCGATCTGGTTTTCCGTTATATGGTTGGGGGGTCGCCAGGTGGCCTTTTGGATGTCCTTGTGTGGTGGAAATGATTAGTGCGCACAGTCCGCAAGCAATTCCCCATTCTGGTTCATTATTCTCAGTTCATATCTACCATCACACGCTCATATCCGTTGTCAGTACCTACCTTTACGTTGAAGTCCCCCATTAGGAGCTTGAAGTTTTTCTCTCCTTGCTTGTCCAGCGCACGTAAAGGTCCTCCTTCTACGTCTCCTCTGCATCGTTTGTTGGGGCGTAGCACTGCACCAGATCGATGTCAATGTTCCTCATCTTAGTCCTGAACTTGGCCTTGAGGATTCGGGAGCTGACTGCTTCCCAGCTGATGAGCGTTCTCTGTGCTTCCTTTGTGCGCATCAATGCGACTCCTACAGTATGTTGTGGTGGGGAGGGGCATTCTCTTCGTGGCCTGAGTACAGGATTCTCTCCTGACGACACTCGGTTGTCCTGACTGTCCATCTTGTCACACAGACCAAGCAGGGATATTTTGTAATTCTTCATCTCTGTTGCGACTAGTACTGCCTTCCCCGTTTCATACATTGTGCGGATGTTCCAACTGGAAATCTTGGTGGTTCTCTTGGATGTCAAAATGGGGGGTGGGTCGGTCTTGCAGCGTTCCGTTAGGCTTTCACTACAACGCGTCATACTCCTTGGGGGAAGACCCTTCCTCTTTAAACTCGAATAGCTTTGGGTTTGTCATCGATGTTTCTGTAACAGCCTGTTTGTTAGCTTCATCCCAACAAACTACCATACCATCTGATAACAAAGAAACTAAACATAACAGTATTTTCTTTTGTATTGAGAATACAGAGAATTGATTTATCTGGATAGACTTAAAATGTTGTCTTTTTTAAAAACATAACTTTTCCTTTTCTTTTTTTAATAAAGAGCTATTATGATAGTCTCAATGGAAAATGGGATCTTTCGCCAACTCAAGTGTTCTGATAGTCGGAGAGACTCTGGGTAAGTTGAATACTAGGCACTTATTCAGATAAAGCTTTTTTTTCTTTGAGATTTGCACAAAAAAATTAAATTCACTGGATACTTTTATCAATTGCCACTAATGTGGTGTTATTGTCATCTCCCTAATTCTAATCCTACGTCTTTATTGAACAAGTTGATTGTTAATTTATTAAAGACTAACCGATTTGAAAATAGTAACCGGACGTTTCGGCCGCAGATATTTCTACCACGGACGTTTCGGACTCGTTTTGTTTTTTTTTAATGAGAAAATTACTAATTACATGTAATTCAAAATGAAATAGAATCATAATATACAAAATGTATGTTCCTTTAGTGTTTCAGAAATTTTAAAAAAAACTTTTTATAGATAGGTTTTTATTTTTATTTGTATAAAAGCCAAATAAAACTGGTTAAGATTCGTTTTTTACCAAATGGCTAAAAAATTAAGTAATTTTATGTAAGTGAAAATTTCACACCCACGCAATGTTAATAGCACATAAATAAAGAAATAAAATTCATGAAAGAAAAATAAGTAATACGTAATGTGTCATTTTAGCCTTTAAAACCTGCCCCGAAAAGTCCACGGGCCAAAACATCCGACAACCTTAATGCTGAAGAAATCAAACGTTATTACTTGATCTTACTAAACATAAATTGTGATATTTTTTTATTTTTTTTTTTTTAATATAGTATTGGCCCACAGACGTTTGAAGAGTCTTTACCGACTGCGTTATGCAGTCGATTGGAGGAGCAACCGAATTCTGGCACTATGAATCTCAGCCAATCTTCTTGCCTGTCTGATATCTCGTTAGAAGCTGATAAAGTAAACGGCATTCCTTCAGTTAAAGAAATGATTCGTCGGAGAGAAATGGTAATTGAATCTTGTAATTTCTTTCATTTTACACGAAAACATCCCTCCGAATACTGTTTTTTTTTTTTTTTTTTTTTTTTTTTTTTTTTTTTTTTTCCTATCGGAGAAAAACCAAGGAATTCACGATTTATTTTAAATATCGACTTATCCGAACATTTAACATGCGACCATCTTGCGATACGTTTTCTTACAAAACTAATATCTAAAAGCTACAAAGGCCAAAGTAATAAGGAATGACTGGACGGTTAAAAAAATCTAATGAAAGTTTGTTTTGGGTTTATTTTGTTTTCCAATATCTGGAAATGCATGACTGATACATCACATTGAATAATGCACTAATGCACCTACTGTCTATACACGCGTTATGTTCGTAATAAGGTAGTATTTATAATGACTCTGATTCCGTTAAGTGCAGGAACAAGTGTCCAGTCTTTAGATGGACAGTAATTTATTTTCCTCGCAAAAGCCGTTAACAATTACAACTGCTTTCTTCAAAATATTGTATTTGTTCCTTTTTTAGATGGCGCTGAAACCAAAAAAGCCCCTGTCTCAAGCTCTTCCAACAAGGGCTCCCCCACGAGTGAAAACACCGGAGCTGAAAGTAAAGCTAATCGTTCAACAATTCGAATCCTGTCTACAAGATGACGAGAAACCGGATGTCATCAACCGAAACACCTTACCAAAGTCTGAAGACAAGAAAACCAGATCTTGCTCAAAACTACCTTCCTTTGTGAAACACTCCATCTCTTACATGAATGATTCAAACTCGTCTTACTCTGATTCTTGTCCTTCTTTTATGAGTTCGCTAGGGCACAACATTGCTGCTGCTACGCCAGACAGCACTTGCCAACCTAGCATCTCAAGACGGAAGCTTGACGCTAAAAGCTATAAAGATAAACCACTTCAGGCAAATGGGTGTAGGGTCTCTAAACGCAATTCCTTGTCATCGAACTTAACGTGTCCATCAGCTGAAGACGAGAGTTCGTTCAAGTGTGATAATCTAAGCGAGACGCCTGAAAAAAGTATTCCGGAAATTCTCTCTCCTAGGAACTTTCTTGATTTGGACCATCAAGAGAACCAGCCAGCTTGTCGAGTGACTTCAAAGGTTAATAAAGCCCTAGACTCTAATTCTAATTCCCCTTTCTTTAACGGAAACTGCTCAAATTTAGCAATATCAGTAACTTTCTATTCTAATACTACGTTTGTAATCTTAAATTTTACCTACAATATTTCTACTTCAGAAGATATTTACTTAGTTTGGAATAGGTTCACACAAGAACAGTGGAGTAAGAGTACCCAGTGAGAATCGAACTAGTTACAGTAGCAAGTCTGCGAGACTTGCTTGCTGGACATACGGAATAGTGTAAGGAGTTCAAGGGTAGTAACTAGCTATCAAAAACATCTAATATTTTCTTTAACAGTGAGTGGTCTAAAAAGTCACACTGTTCATTATATAAGTAATATTAACTTGGCATGAGTTATTATCAGACAATTGATACTGGGAGGTCCAATGGGGATCGAACCCATTAACAACATCCAGCAAGATTAGTTTGTTGGTCGTTGCTATATGAAGTGTGTCCTGGTCCATTTTATTCATATGGTTTATTAATTTAGCATTGTTTGGTATCAGACATCAATAGCGAGTGATCCAATGAGGATCGAACCCACTAACAACGGCCAACAAGATTAGCTTGATGATCATTGCTATAGGACGTGCGTCCTGATCCATCTTTTTATGTTATATACTGGTTAATCTCCGAGAAAATATATTTGAATGTGTTTTTTGTTTGGTTTTCTTTTTTTTTTGGGGGGGGGGGTTATAGAGGAAAAAATAATGAATTCTTTCACTGGAAGAGTCCATAGTTTCAAATGATGGGTAGGAGGTATTTTCATCTGTCAAATTGTTACTTTTAATTGGGAAATTCCAGTATTACGTATAGCGAACCAAGAAATTCACACTGTTCATTATAAGTAGATATAATTTATTATATATGTAATTTTCATGTGTATATCATTTTTCTTTCTTGAAACAAATTCAAGGTTTCTTTGAGACTTTATTAGATAATGCAGCACTGCTTTGGGGCGTTTCCTGAACATTCATTTGGCTGGATGAGACCATTTAAATGTTAGTGGGTTGCGAGATCTATTTCTCCAAGTGTTGCATATTATCTTTTTGTGTTTTTCCAAAATTAATTGTAGACAGTTTATATAAATGAAAACTCACTTTTCTTTTCTTTTCTTTTTTTAAGCATTCAAATGATAATCTCAGCACGGATAGTTATTGCTTAGAATCTCTGAATGGAATCTACCAAATTGAAGTATCCGAAAACTCCAAGACGAATCTCAACGTTAGGATGTCCATGGATTCAGATTGTAATTTTGCGGAGCCAGCCAATAACACTTGGTCTCTTCCTAGAAAGGGCAAAGAATCTAAACTTGATGACCATAATACCAGCCATGGAACTAGTTTGTACCAGTTGCTGAAATCTCTGAGTGAGGACAATGCCACCCCGACTAAAACGAGAAGATTATCAACGGCTAGCTCGGTTTATTCTCGGTAATAATTTGGAATGAGTTTTTATTTGTGTGGGGAGTGGGTAGCTTGAGTTCATACACTGCTACATCTTAAGGACAGAAGAATATGGCGACTCGGGCATTAGTAAGTGTAGAATCACTTTTCTGGAATGGGAATTTCCGAAGCAAGTGATTGTACTCAGACGACCATCATTTTTGCTTGATGCGTAATTGACAGCATTGTGACTTGGTGTGCTTTTGCCCCTGTTAAACAAAAGAAAAATAGCTTGCTATCTACCAGAATAGTTTTAGTTCTGGCCACTCTTTTAAAAATACTTAGAAACTGGAATGTAATGAAGCAAGTGAAGATCCAAGTGTTATATGGAGATTTATGAACCATCAATGACTTGTACTTATAAAAGAATTCACTATCTCTAAATGGTGGATACTTGTGTGTTTAACACACTATTAGTTATTGTAATGCTAATTTTATTTCAAGCATACATCGATCTTTAGTCATGGTGTGATATCGAACCACGTAATCAGATACGAAACTAGTCACTTGGTTCTCTTAATGCATTAGGATAAACTATTATGAAGCATCCAGTGAGGGACAAATTAATTCTCTAACAAGTGGCTTGAGGGTATTGTCTGTCCTGTAAGATTTATTCTCTTAAGTTACAGCATTATCTTCCTGTTTTGGGGTTTGTTTGTTTTTTTTAAATACACCTATCAATCTTCAATAAAATCTGAATAAAGGTTAATATGACAATGTTTGACATACTTTGATATTTACTAAGATTGGGGAGAGTTGTTAACATTGAAATTCAGTATTCGAAATCCTGGTTTTGCCTGAACACGAACGCTGACCATTTGTGTCATAACCTCTGGACAACAGGAGTCGGCTTGTGCTATTTTTAGAAGCACTTCCTGCTTGTCTAGATAGTTGACCTTGGCGTCAACCTCAGCGTCTCGAATTTGCCGCGATTTTAGGTAAAATCACTAGTTAGTCAACTTGTGGAAAAGACTGGTCGCACTACTTGTCTCCTAAATCAGTTCTAAGTTTTTTAATTAAATGGCATGTTTCTTTGTGAATTAAATGTATGTGAGAAGTGTATAAATATACCGTTTAAATAGCAAAGAAAGCACATACTATCTTTATAGACTCGTCTAAGGTCGGGAAGTGACTCAAATTCTCTTGGTGCTTGTATCTAAGATCTTGTTTATATATGATTCACAACTGTAATTGCATTTTAGCTGAAACTTATCAATTCCAGCAACTTCAACGATTCCGGATCCCAAGCGTCTTCCTCGCCTGTAGAAACCAGACTTTCCAAATATGAATCTCCTAGGGTAAGTATCAAATTCAAGTCCAAAAATAACCTCAACAGAACTGGGACTCTGTTGCATGTGAGGGTGTAGGTAGACTAGATGACGAAATAAAGATGAAAGACTTGGCTTGATGCAAGGGACTTAACTCTATTTTGACTACCGACTGTCATGTACTTTTGATCTATTTTGATTACGATATCTTTTATATTGCAAATGTCTTCCTCTTCTGATATTTACGTGATTTAGATTGGCACAAGGCCAAATTGGCCATAAGATTGTTGCGTCAGCCTTCTAAATTGGGGAAGATCTGTTTGCTTTGGAAAACTACATTCAAGATCCTGTCTTTTACCTGGGCTTTAACACTGGCACCTGTGATAAATACGCAATCTAAACCAAGTAGGCAGTCTTCATACAGAAAGATTAGCATCAATACTTTAACAATCCGTTGTAGTCTTTCTGAGACTTGCTAACTATACTTTACAGCTGCAAGAATTGTTTCCTTGACTTACAAAATGAAAAATGAATTAATGCCGATAAATTCAAGAAATAAGGGGAGCCTATTTATTACCTTTTCTGGGTTAAATCCAAAACATTTTCGCGTTAGATTTCGCTGTACTATGTTTGGGGAGCTCAGAACGGCATTCTTTTTTTTCTTCACAAATTTTGAAATTTTCTCAGTTTTTGTTTTTTCACTTTATCTGTGAATTTATTTTTCAAAAGTTTCAAATGAAAGTACAAAACTTGATCATCTAAAACTTTATTTTATTAAATCTAACTACAAAGGATATAAGTTAGGGTTAGGTTATAAGTCAATTACGGAACAAATGAAAGCAAACTTGTCATTATCGCGATGGTGGTTTCGCCACTGAAAAAATAGTTTACGCAGTCCATATGTTTTGAATTTAACGTGGAAAAGGTAACAATCGTCACCCCCGTTTTTCTTGTGGTACAAGAGTAGGATCTAAAGATTTAAGACAAGTTATTCCCCTTGAATACACGGAAATAATCCCTTACGTTTTCGACCGCGCTAGATCAGGTTAGAAAACAAAAGTGCGTATAAAGTAAAAAAAAAATCTTTTTAATTTTAAATAAAATTTAAAACTTCATATAGCTCATCGCAAATAAATTTCCTTTTATTTAAGATGCTTTAAAGACAAAACTAAGTAAATTACTTTAAACAAAACAATTAAATATAACAATTATTAATTTTCTTGAATACTTTTTTATCTTCAGCTTAATTTTATTAATTGCTTTTAATCCCAACTTTTTGCTCAGACCGATTATTACTCACTGGCTAAACAAATATCGTTGCTCGGAAAATAAAGAATAAGCCTCGTGGGACTCGAACCCAATAATAATGATTTATAATACTCCATCCATCTAATAAATTTCTTTAAAAAAAAACGAAAAAATATAAATAACAATTTGATACACAATTTTATACAAAGTTATTTTATAATTTATTTTAAGTTTATTTGAATACAACATTGTAGCTAGTATATATAACCAGCAACTAGATATGTATAAAATCGACGCGCGTAATCAAACGCCTAAAACCTTTTAAAAATTACCAAAGATCACCTATTTATTGGATTTTAATATTTTCGGTACTTACGTATGAAATGGCGAAATTTTAAGTTTCCATTCCAAATTTCGAAAAAATGTTGTTTTTTTTTTTCATGTGATTATAATATGAAATACATGCACGTGCGTGCGTGCACCCTTATGTTGTTAATTTAGTATACTTATAAATATTGGCAAGTCCTGATTTTTACATAGATGAAAGATAAGTCCATGAAAAGGTAA